>VYZV01038075.1:40509-235255 GCA_013401275.1 Pandion haliaetus | reverse complement strand
GGGGCCCGGCGGTGGCTTGTACTGGCAGTCCCGCAGCCGAGAAGCGCTGTGCAGCCCCAGGGTGTGAGGTGTGGGCGCCTGCAGCGCTGGGAACGGCGGTGCTGCTGGTTGAAGCCCGGTCGCACGGCCGTCGAGGTCCCTCCTCTGGAATGACATAGCTGTGCTGCTTCTACGCACGCACACACGCAAAAAAAGCCCCTTTGTTTTTAGCGTTTGAGGCAATGGCAGAAATCCTGAATCTCCCGACTTAGAGCCCTACGGTTTCAGAAAAATCAAAGAAAGGGAAGGTGGTGTTTTATTCAAAATCATGCATAATTCTTAGCCTCTGTTGTCATGTAGGGTCAGCAGGTAGCGTGCCCAATGGAAGGAGTTCAGTGTGGTGCAGTGTTCTGGCAGAAGACTCATCTGTGAATCTATTCAGGATCAAATCCCCACAAATAGTCACCCTGCAGCTTATTCTCATAGCATGGGACTCTTTCCACAACGTGCTGTGCTTGCCATTGCCAGTTTTTGCTCAGATCTTGAGCCTTCTTGCATCCATTTAAAGTTGAGCAGGAGTGCAAGGTATGCAACATCTGAACGTAAGGCTTCTCAGACAAAACCTCACTCATAGCAGTAGAATGACAAAAACTGGTGAAAGTATTTGCATGTGTAAAGGATTTTAGCATCAGACCTTTCATCTGTCCGCCGCTTGGGGCACAGAACTGCCATACTTGTATGGCTGGAAAGCAGCACACAATCCCAAGCCTTGCATACGACAACATTACAAATCGCAGTTCCAGAGCTTCCTATGAATTTTAAACCCAACGCTGTATTGCAGGACAGTGAGTTTCCTCTGGTAATCTAGGTGTGTTGCTAATTGCACATGTTTTCAGATAGCTGCTCAGACAGATGAGATTAAGAGACCGGGGCAAAATTCTTGCTGTGGGCTTCAGTGAGGACAGGATTTCATCCTCAATCTCTGTTCAGCATTCCCTTACTGACTTATTACTGGACTTCTTGGGGTTTTTTTCCAGTTGTGAGGTCCGGATAACATTATCATTCTACTCTGTGAGAGCATTAAAAAGGTGAAACTACTGATGATCAACCATCATGGCAAATGGTTCTTTGAAGTAGCTCTTTTTAAAACATTCCTAGCCCTGCCCACACTTTCACCACCCAGGCTCAGATGTATGAGATCTGCATGGTGTTAACTGAGACCAAAAGTAATGTTATCATATAAACTGTTTGGGGTATGTGTGTTATTTACACCAGCAAGACATGGCAATGCAGGTTTGGCTCTGAAAGTCCTGTAGCATCCCTTTCACATGGACAGTTGTTATGGGTTTGTGTGGCGCGGTTTTCCTTGGTGGCAGGGGAGGGGAGCTGCAGAGGCGGTCGCTTTAAGAAGTTGCTGGAAGAATTCGCTGCCCCAAAATGTCAGACCCGCGCGCCAAAATGTCGGACCCGCCTCTAGGCGGGGAGTGACGGTGGTAACGCCTCTGGGAAAACATATTTAAGAAGGGGAACCGGTAGCGTGGGGGTTGGGAAACCTGAGAGGAACATCACTGCCGACACTGGAATCATGGAAGTGGAAGTGGAGGGGGAGGAGGAGGCGCCTGAGGAGGCTGATGGCCCTGCAGCCCAGGGGGGTGAACGGTGGAGCGGAGGCTCCCGAAGGTGGCCGTAACCCCATGGTAAAAACCGCGCTGANGTCTCCCGTGGGAGGGACCCCACGGTGGAGCAGGGAACAAGAGAGGAATCTTCCCCCTGAGGAAAGAAGCGGCAACGACGATGTGTGGCGAGCTGACCTCAACCCCTATCCCCTGTTCCCCTGCGCCGCCGGGGGGAGGAGGTAGAAATCATCGGGAGTGGAGCTGAGCCGGGAAGGCGGGAGGGGTGGGGGGAGGTTGTTCTGATGTTTAGTTTCCCTTCCTAATACTCTTGTGTTTTGTTTTTGTTTTGATTCGTAGTAAATTAAATTGATTTTGGCTTTTTTCCCAAGTTGAGCCTGTCTTTTGCCCGTGACCATAAGTGGGGAGTGATCCCTCCCAGTCCTTGTCTCGACCCACAAGCCTGCCTTTGTATTTTCTCCTCATCCCAACGTGGCCAGGGGCAGGGGTGGGGGGTGAGCGAGCGGCTTCGTGGTGCTTTGTTACCGACTGAGCTGACCTGAAACCACGACAACAGTATTTCCTGGTTTGTGTTTGGGATTTTTTTGGTTTTCTGTCTGTATCTCTGTTGACTTGTGTTTTGCAATATAGCAACGCGCACCCCAGTCCATTGCAGTGATGTTTCAGTCAGGTTCAGTTCTCTGTCTCTATGCTCCTTCTGGGAGTTTTGTGCACTTTTTTCCCAGTGAAGTAATCCAAAGCATGTGAATTTTGCCACCATTAAATAGAATTGCTGAACTAATTGGGAAACATTACCAATTGTTAAGTGTTTGTTTCTTTCAAATAACAAAAGGTATATCATTCAGAAAGGTGCCTTACTTGGTAGTTTGCAGCACTAGAAACTATCTTATTTTAAATCTTCTTTTGGGAAGTCTGATGAAGCCAGTAGATACTTTTCTGCCTACCATAACATAAAAGCAGTAATAGGCTTTTAACTCTGTTGAGTTTATGAAATATTTTTTTCAGGAGATAGAAATGATCATGTAATGAAACTCAACATACTCCTTTTAAGCAAGAAAATTTTGCATGTAGAGTATATGGGAGCTTGAGGCCCAATTTTCCAATACTTTTATGAGCAAATGTTCATGGCACCATTTCAAAAACTCCTTTAAACAAATTCTGTATATGAGGTTGCAGGGGGAGAGGATTGTTTTGGGTTTTTTAACTTGTAATCTCTGTGGAAGTCCCTACAAGGTGGGAGATTTCTCACAAGCATTATGGAGGTTATACTTTGAGGAAAGAAGAGAGGCATCTTTCCCATTGACCATATGATTCATTTTGCTGAAGTTCTATGACTAATAGCAAATTCTAGAAAGGTGGGTTGCTCACAACTAAATTTGAATGGGAGATGTTAGCTGTTCTAGATAGCCCAGAGCATACTTCACTATTTACAGTCTTTATTGGATAAGAATGTAGTTATTCGGACATTTTAAAAAGATGCTGAAAGTTTATCCAACTTATAGGCGGTATTAGCAGTACAATAAGGACTCATAATGCTGTGATTTCCTGCTTGAGCTTTGTGTCGCTACATTACATTGACTCTGATTAACACTGTAAAGCATTTTTGGAAGCTTCCAGGTGAAGTGTCCTAAAAATAGGACAGAGTTTACTGTGATCTTGATTTGGAATAGTTAATAGGGAGAAGTCACCTGAACTAGTTAAGCTTTATCCTGTAGCTTTTGTCTAACCATCTGGAAGAAAAAGTAACCCATGGCAGACTTCTTTTCCTCATTAATGTTTAATGGAGCTCCCATCCATACCTATAGACATCTGTTAAAAGTGGTCTTCAGTTTATACACAGGATATTTTTGATATAACACAGGCTTTTAAGATGGAATTTCTCTTTCTTTTGATCTTGAATTTGGTTCAGACCTCTTTAGTTGCAGTTCTCTCGTTCTAGACATCTTTTGATCTTGAATTTGGTTCAGACCTCTTCAGTTGCAGTTCTCTCATTCTAGACATCTTCTTTGACTGATACAATATTTAGTCTTCTGTCATCCCAGCCGAGCCATTGTGCATGATGAATTAAACATCCCTGCTGTTTTCTTCGATCACAGAAATAACAATTACTCTGTTATTATAATCTCTTAACTTGTCGTAAGTCTTTCATAGCTTAGATGGAAAAGACAGGTTAGGTCATTGATTCCACACACTTCTTTAGAAACAGAATACATAAGGATGGTTTATGTTTAAGCAAGAGACAGATCCCCCCGCCTTGCATTCCCCTATCAGAAGTGAAACTTGGTGAAACATCAGAGCCTTCTGCATGTTGCCCCCCCGCCCCCTTGGCCAGACAGATTACCTAGGTCACCTACTATGATGTTATGTTTTTTCTTTTTTCTGGCTTTAACTTGGTGCGTGGTTTTCTGGTGGTATGTTTTATCTGACAATGTACCATTCAATACTTCCAATTAAAGCTAAGTTTAGACTTCCTGAAATTGAGTGCTGCTCTTCCACCAACAGAACAGACAAGGACAATGCTACTGCTAGAATTAAAAGCCCAGTGCTGGAGATAAAAAACAAACCAAAGCTCTCTAGTGCCTGCCTTTCCCTTCTAGTGCACTTTGTATGTTTTACCAGAAAGTAATTACAATCTGTGTGACTGCTTTGGAAGCCAGTACTTTCACAGCAGAGCTGGTCTTGAAAGCCCTGCGTAGTGATCACTTGTATTCCACAGCCCTCTGTGCTGAGTTTGCAGTTCCCACAACAACAAGTTAGTAGTCTTTCTGGACCTGATCCAAAGTGAATGAAGTCAGTGGGAACTATTTCAGTTGGCTGTAGATGAAGTAAAACATCAAGGGACACTGTTCTACCATCACACACCTGCAAGGATAGCACCATGTAGATTAGTATCTTGCATTTATATAGCATTCTTTCCCATAAAATATTCAGATGATTTCTATAAATTATGAACTCAGTGCTTTTAACAAATTTGCACATGTCCAGCTGGAATTCCAGAGAACTGATGTTTGCTCATGCAGATCCCTTCGGCAGGATCAGATTCTGCATCTGTTCAAACCCACTGAATCCAGTGCTGAAGTGGGCCTGTCTTTGTGGAATACAGTTGCTAGCAATTCACAGCAACACTGCACAAATCTTGTGTCAAGCTGTGAACATACTACCCAACTGAAACCACAGGGCATGCTTACAAAGAAAGATTCATCTCTCTTTTGGAGTTTGCCTGGGAATCCATGCTTGATATTTCCATGAATCCTCTGCAAAAGATCACACCTTGAATACAAAATGTGTGTATATATGTGTGTGTATATATATCTGTCGTGGTTTCGGTTTCAGGCCAGCTGATAACAAAGCACCAGGCAGTCGCTCGCTCACTCCTCCTGCACCTCTCCGGTGGGATGGGGAGGGAAATCAGGAAGGAGAAAAGAAAAAACCTCGTGGGTTGAGATAAGGACAGTTTATTGGGACAACACAAGGAGAGAATTTACAACAACAATGGTACTAATAAAAGAACATACAAAACCAAGTGATGCACAGTTGCAACTGCTCACCACCCGGAACCCAACACTCTGCCGCTTCCCCCACCAAGAGCCAAAAGAGAGAGCCCTCCCTCTGAGCCTGCTCCCCATTTATATACTGAGCATGATGTCACATGGTATGGAATAGCTCCTCAGCTAGCTCAGGTCGGGTGTCCCGGCTGTGCCCCCTCCCAGGTTTCTGTGAAAATTAACTCTATCCCAGCTGAACCCAGGACAATATCTATAAAAAACATCAAAGCATGGCATCTTATGCAGCACTAGGCATCCTTATGCCAAGGCATGCTGTATACAGTTACAGACAAAGGAAAGTGACTGCTCAGTCACCAGCATAATGCTTGCAGTCATTAATGCCTTTTCTCCAGCTGTCAGTCAGGTTAACTTGCAAAAGTGTCTGGCTCACTGTGTTGGTGTTACCCGTTCCAGCTGCAAACATGCTCCTCTTTTTCTTTTAGAGACTTCTCCAGGAGTTGCTGAGGTGACATTTGTGGAAAAGGAGCCAGCTGAACGCCACACAATCATTTCATGGGAGCAAGTGAGTATTTTCATGATAATACTACAGTGAGGTCAGTCTGAAAGTACAGCAGCCCATGGAGAACATCAAATGCAATGGCCACCTTGTGCTTGTTTGTGAGACAGCCTGTTACCCAGTTTGAAGCACAGTAGAGCCTAAACAGATGTTGGGTTTCTTTTTTTTTTAGTCAGGTATTACTCTTGTCTTTTAGGCTATCACATGCACCTGATCCGTTAGAGAAACTTCATCAGTGTGTTTATATTCAGAATGACAACTCTAAGAAGAAATCGTATAACTGTAGTAGGCAGCAACAGTGGTGACTCAGTGGAGAACAAACATTGTTCTGACTCACGTCTGAAACCATTTTCCATCTCCCTTTCAAACAAAATGAAAAAGCTCTTTATTATTCATGGCCATTAAAGGTAAAGGCCTCAAGCTGGAAAATACCACGGAGCCACCCAGTTCGTTCCAGTTAGCTATTTCTATTTTCAGTCTCAGCTATGCACCTCCATTTCTCATAGTCCCTCCTTCCACCTCCTCTTTGGCTAACTGACCCAGTCTTTTGGCCAAGGCATGTCCCATTGCCTGTTCTGGAAGACTATGAAGGACACATGCTACCTTCACTCCACTGTAGTTGACCTCACTGCATCAGACTGCCTGACCAGGGCTCCTGAATACTGTTGTGTGACTCTGGTGAGCAGAGATGGCATTTTTGGCTCCCTTTGTGAATATACATGTGTTTATCAATCCCATGACCATGGGGGAATAACTGCTTTCTAGGTATCGCTCATATGTAGGAAAAGGACAGAGGAAGCTGACTGGCCTTTGGAAAGGGGCATGGCAGAAGGTGAAGTTGAATGAGTTGTCCTCCCTCTGCTCCAGTCCTGGCTATGCACTAATGCACACACTCCCAGAGACTTCACTTGTTACCACTGCTTAAAATAACTTCCCCTTTGATGACGCCTTGCCATTTACAGTTTTTCCTAAACAGTAGGGAAAAATCTTGCACTAGTTTTGTTAACACCCTATCCCAATTAGTGATATTTATCAATTTATAAATCCAGATCAGAATGTATGTGATGTAAACCTTTATTATTTACTGAAACTTGTACGATAGCCAGCAACTGTGGTCACGCAGAAACGTCTGGTTTTTCAGGTTTGTGTGAACTGATCCCTGATTTCCAGTAGCTGTTGTTCAGGTGTCATTAACTGGGCTGGAAAGTCTGAGGCACCCTGACCATGAGCCAGCTCAGGTCTGGGAGCAGCAGCGGAGTGACATTCGCTCATTTTTCTGTTGAGTGGAGAGGACTGCTTGTTTCAAAATTGAGCCATTCATGTAAAGCCAAACTTTGAAATGCTATAGCCAAAGCACTTTGCTTCAAAGACGTCGAAACAAAACTTCAGCTCCCTCCCCCACAGTGATGGACTAAGTTAACTGTGGAAGGAAATGGTGAAAATTAAGTAGCTTCAGTTGAGCTGGACTGCTAATGGTGAAGGACTTCACTATCTATTTCTTTGCTTTTGTTTCCAGTTGCATTGACAAAACCTGGAATCTCCCTTCTCGAATTAAAATTCTTTCTCCTTTTTTTCTTGAGCTTTGGGGAAAGTCTGGTATCTAACACAGATCACACAATTGCACCGTGTCTTGCAGTGATGATCGAGTGCAAAGCACTCAGCACCTCACAAGGCCCTTCCAGGATGAACTTGTACTTCACTTTTCCCCAAACTCACCCTGCTTCAATCTGAATCCAAGTTTATGTGTACCAGATGTTCACTTTATCACTGGGTGGTTGGGGGTTTTTTGTAGCCACTAGGTGGCAATACTTACGCACATATCATTTCTCCATAGTTGAGATTTTAACAAGATCTTGTCACAGTCTATATTTTTAACTCCCATCTACATCTTTGGTTATGAAAGTATTTGCAGGGCTCTTTGTGTGATGTAGGGAAAACTGGTCAAAGTATTCCCAAAATTACATTCTTTTTCCCGGAAAAACTCTCTTTTCATTGAGACTCAACAAATAAAAGCTCTATTCTTAAGGTTGGGGTTTTTTTTACATTTTTTCTAGAAGCAATTTTTCCAGTCCTATTTCAGTTTTGCAATGGAAAGGTATTTCTGCTGAGAGAAATTCTATGGTATTCAGAAACTTTTAAAAGAAAAACAACCTTTTTTAATTATGAATTATTAAAATTATATTCTAATAATGCTGGCAATACATATTTTGTCTTCATCAGCTGTGTTTGTTAAATTGGGCTGTGCCTGGTTTGTGCTAGTATTTAACTGGATACTACGATGGAAGTTTTAAAATCTTAGATCAGCTTGCTGAATGTCCATTAGCTGCCATGAGGCTTTGCAGGAGAAGATGAGCTTCATCACGGGAGACAGTGCAATAACATAGTAGGAAAGCAGAAGAGAATTTTTCCAGTACTTTCTATAGAGGCAGAAAGAGCTGTTAAGTCTTACACTTCGGGGAAATCAAACCTGAAATAAATTCTGAATATTGGAAATAAGTACACTCACAAAAATATTTAACTTCTATGATTGTCAAGTGTTTACATGGATAGCATCGCTTCCTCAAAACTTCCAAGCAGTTCAAAATATTTTAATAAAAACAGATAATTTTTTTCACCTTTCATGATATTTAGACCTACCAAGATGTTACATTTTCCCCAAGAAAGTGAGACAAGCAATAGAAGGTGGAGTAGAAACAGAGTTACTAGGTCACTGGGACACCAGTGTTCATACCTGCATATCATCTTAGGAACCCGTTCCCACTCCTAAAATCAGGCTGGCAACTGCTCTGTTCCCCTCCGTTTTAAAACGTGCAGTTTTTAAAAGTAGGTGTTATACTAAAATATTGCTAGGAGGCACTCTGGTATCTGCAGTGACAATGTCTGAACCACATTTTTTTTTTTTTTGCCTCAACCAGAAGTGGAATAAGTCACTCACATCATTGTTTTGTTTTTCAAAAAATAGAAAATTGCATTCTGTTAGGGGGAGCTGGATGCCCCCGAGCTCAGCACCACAGCAAACTAAGCAAAATGTAGAGAGTCATTTTGCCTGTTCTCTAATTGGCTTGTTAGCAGTGTCTGAACTGCCCCTGGCTGGCTGTAAGCAATCCCTGCCCATCACGTTGCTGGAGTTTTGATGTTCTACAACTCTACATGGGAAATTTGTTGTTTCTCATTATGTTCTTTGTCTACAAAGATTTATTTTTCTGTAATAAAACCATAAAAAAGCCTCAAGCAATCTGGTGCTTTCCTGTTGTGGGCTGTGTTAGGCTGCCACACAATTTAGAAACTCTCAGCAGGTGATTCTCAGTGGGAACTGTGGTGGTGGTTCCTGGCTATTCTAGAAGTCTTCCTCATTGCATCTACCATATCTCTTTTTGACTCAAAAGTGTGCGTGCAGGTGTGCACATCCACAACGGTCCTTCTTGCCATCCTCCTTGTAATGTGCTCCCACAGCATTAGGAGAGCCTGCCATCTCTGATCCCCAGGAGCACAGGATCTGCCCATCTTGAACCTGCCTTGTGGCCCTGACCATGGGATAGGCAAGGAACTGGATCCAGTAGAACCAGTGCATGAGGAAAGGTGTATTTCTTCAAGCTGCATAACAGGGGAGAGTCTGGAGGACTTTGGGGATGTAGATAGTGTTTCTGACACAGCGTTCCCCTCCTGTGGGGCCTTATAATACTCTGATTAAAAAACTGGCTACACAGCACCATCCTCAAGAGAATTGCCAAATCCTCTTCTCTGCAGCAGGGGATCAGGTCTGCTCCAGCCCTGTGCCTTGCAGGGCAGGAAATCCAAGTAAGGTGATCTCCTGGGAGCCCCCTGAGATCAGATTTATAAAAGGTGCAAAAAGGACGTCTCAGTATGTTACATAAATTAACATCTGCATACACCTGCAGCTAAGGCAGACTGGTCATGAAACAGCATGACGTTAGGGTAACAGAAAGGTTGCTGGTGTGCTCTGCTACTTGGAAGCCCTGAGAAGTGACATAAATCCCTTCCTTCTCTCCCCAGAAGTTGGGTAAAACTCATTCAGTTTATTAGAGAAATCTTTCTAGAGCTGTATGTTTTGATTGCTGTCCATTTCTTTAGGATATTTGCTTGGGAGGCATTGTTTCAACAGTGCTTTAAGTGAATTGCCATGTGTCAGTGTTTCAGCTCTGGATCCAGTGCTGATCAGATATTGGCAGCAAAACTACCCTGGTTCTAATATTCTTCTCTATCCTCAATGGACTGTGCTTTCTTGGGAGACTATTGGGGGATATTATGGATAATAAACAAAAGAAGTAGACCTCACACACCATATTGGGCACTTGGGACATTTTGTTTTATGAGCTGATGACTGTAACCAGATGACTGGAGTGAAAACAGCTGCTTGCCAGGGCTGTGGTTAAGCCAATTCTGGCATGTTATTAGGAATATTGTGTTTTATGGGGCTGGAGATCACAACCCTGGAAGCTATCAGTTGAGCAGGAGGAGTACAGAGCTTGAGAAGCCATCTTTAATATATAGTAGTGGCTTGTTTCTCTGACTTTGCTGTCAGAAGACCACTGTTTTGACATCTTAGGGTCATGTGGCTGTGCATAATATGACAGATCAATCAATCCTGTCCATCAGATGGGAGAGATGGGTATTAGTGAAGCTTTCTATATAGAGGTCTTTTCCTATAGACCCCAGATCTGCTCTGGTGCAGCATTTTCCACCCATGTACTTTTGCACCATCATTTGGAAAGTCGTGCAAAGGGACATGGTTAGGAGAATCCTAAAATAAAGTGGGGAGAGCAGCCATTTGGAGAAGCATGTACGTATTAATCTTTCTATACAGAAAAGGAGGATTCAGAGCAGAAGGCCTATCCAGTTGTGATTTTTTCCTTGTCTTAATCAGCTATGTTTTTTAAATTGGTCTGTGCCCAGTTTGTAGTAATATTTAACTGGATACTACACTGGAAGTTTTAAAATCTCAGATTTTGTCACCCCAAAGGATTTGGCTCTCCTGCTTAGAGGAGAACACCCACTGAAGTCAAGAGAGTTGTTCACATATGTATTTTTACTGCTGGGGTAGATTAGTTAAAATTGAGGGGTTTGAAATGGACCGAAAGTGCTGTGTAAACGTTTGTACTCTTCTGAGGCTTTGTAGCAGGTCTGTGATATTTTCTTTCTTCATAGTTTTAAACCTAGTCACTGTGCTTACAGCTACAGCTTGAAATTGGAAGTGGTGAAAGCACAACATGAAATTATAAATATTTAGGGCTGAGAAGAACCCACAGAAGAAGGTGTGTTTGTTAAAGGCATTTGAAGAACTTCAGATATGTCCATGTGGTTTAGTAATCTCCTGAAACTTACCACCAGGGCCTCAGGCATCAGCAAGCTCTTATCAAAGGATGATAAATTCTTCTCAAAACAAAGTTTCTACAGTATCAGATTCTCTGCTTTAATACGTGTTGCCTCTAAAGATTTTCCCTACCTGGGTTAGGAAAGCACTGTGCTAGTGACCAGGCTGCTGATGGGGTAAGTAAAGTGACCTGCCCTATTGCAAGCTGCAAAGCCATTAATATCTGGTACTTGTCAGTAGCAGTCTGTCAGCATAAATGGATATGCTTAGAAAGTAAGTTGACATGCAGGAGTGAAGGTTGTGGGTGACTAAGAGGGTCCTGCACAGCATATACACCACAGTTTTGGGGACAGGAACTGTAACAACTCAACAAAAGTGACTGTGAATAAGGTTTTAACAGGCAGAAGGGCTGCCCTGGTCCTAGGGGAGGGAGGGGATGTGGACAGGGGGAGAGAGGCCAGCACCTTCCCTTTCTCATGCCTGTCACTGATGACCAGAGGCCAGCATTGCAGCTGGATGCACAGCTGGCAGGTAGCTCCTGCTGGATAGATGCATTGGGGCAACATCTGGACAGACAACTGGATAGGCACAAGTTGCAGACAGGGAAGAATCTGATCAGCATCTCTTGAGATGTTACAAATACATGCCACAAGCGAAGCAGAGCTACATGAACTGCATGTGCATGTTTCTTTTCCTTAGCTATCCGTTACTAGAATATTCTTCCTTTATTTTATGAGACTTTGAATGTTACATTTTCTAGTAGCTGTAGGGAAGTAGTCCCAGCAGAGGCACAATATTGGAAAGCTATTAACATCTGACCCCTCTGCTTTCTCCAAAGCAATTCTGTAACTGCTCAAAAACCCACCCAGGCCTCTGAGGCCAGGCAGTGAATACCTACCTGACTAACATCTTGATCTGTGGCAAGATAAGCCTATATGAGGCTGACCTATAAATGTTCTTAAAGTTTGTAATTCTATCTTTTCTTGCTTGGAGTGTCAAACTCACCTCACAGAAAGCAGGCCAGGTCCAACAGCATGTCTTTAAAACTGACTGAAAAAAAGAGATACACCTTTTTTTAGAAAAGGCTGAAAATCCTGTCACAGAAGTACTTTATCAGACATGCTGTGTTGCAAATTTCACATTATTTGTCCATTTTCCCTGTAAAATGTAGCTCCCAGAGTCCTGTGATTATAAACAGGTCTCAGATCAGCTTTTTAAAGAAGTTGTCTATCCTCCTGTTTTAATGACAAAGCTTGACCCTCAAGGGTCTTATTTGTGTCTCTGTTCCTGAGCAGATGTAAAAGCACATGGGTCTGGAAAGGGAGAATGACCTCAAGTTGCAGCTTGGAGGTTCAAACTGCAATTAGGAACACTTTTTCACAAGGAGGGTGGTGCAGCCCTTGGACAAATCAACACAGAGATTGCAGAACCTGTATTATCGGAGACTATCCTGTGTTTTGGGGTCTGATTCTTTCGGAGTCTTGAGTTTAACAATACTTTAAATGTGAACTTATTTCAATCTTTCTCAGTCTGGTTTTTCTCTGAAACAATTACAAACAAAATAACAAATAAACCCTTTAGTCATGTGTGTTGCCTGTCTTCTTAAAACTGTCAGGCTTCTGTACTGTTTCATTTTGTGTTCTTGACACATCAACAGGAATGGAGTGTCACTGGTCTGCAGCCACTCCTGTCACCAGGAGCAATGTCGGCAATAGCTCTTTGGGCTTCTTCTTGTTCTGAGGATTAAGCCTTCATCCTTCGTTCCTCATATTTGTTGCTTAGCTGAAGAGTGTAAGTTAAGAAAGGCTACATCCACAACCAAGATAGGTATGGGAGAAGGATCCTGGTTCTTAGAAGCACTCTTCAGCAGCTCACTGGAGTTGCTTCTTTTTCACTGTTGGCTCAGGCTTAGGAGCCCCAGCCAAGCACTGAAGCTTGGTGTGATGAAGCCAGACCAGCAGGTTTGTGAGACTAACTCTGTGTATTTGCAGACACACTGTTTAAGTGAAAAGTCAAACCTGCTTGATTATGTGCAACTGTTGAGTCTATGCTTCTCTCACGTACTTGGAACTGAAATCCCTTAGAGGAAGAGAGTTCTTGTGCTAATATTATACATGCTTTAGTGGAACAGGTAGGTTTAGTCTGATTCCACTTAAAGCAAAACTCTACTCTTGTAAGCCATATCTATGAAAAAGTCAGTTGTTCTTTATATATGTGATCTTGGAGTGGCTGTTAGTGTCAAAGGATGATATGTCATCTCAGTCAAGAAACAATCCTGTAATAATCTTGTGATGACTGACTGCTCATTGTGAAATTTGCCCAAGTCATCTTAATACAGTAGCACAGACCCAAGAAAAAAGCAGTTTTCTGTCAAGGTTTTAGGATAAGATATTTGAGCTGATTTGCATCGTCTTAGAGTTGAGCAAACCTTTTGTTGGCAAATATTTCTGTACCAATATTCAGTTGTTCTTTGGGTTTGAGGCACGTTCTGCATTTTCCCGTAACACTTTGATCGTGATTTGCAGAAGAACTCCTGCATGTTGCCAGAGGATTTAAAGAACTTCTATCTGATGACCGATGGCTTCCAGATGACCTGGAGTGTGAAGACCGATGGTGAGTCCATATATTCCTCTCCAATCTCTTCAATCTCCAACCAATATCTTCATTTTATTGCAGCTGGTCTTTCCTTTCCAGAATCTCTTTAATTTCAAACTTACTTTCTGCACGGTCAATACACATCTGTCAGCATCCTGCATTAGTCTGAGCAAAAGCACATGTGCCAAGTCATTTTGAATGAAAAATTAGCACCTTTCCTTAACTCACAAAAAAATGAAGTAGTTTGTTTCTGCTAGGCAGCTTGATCAGTGACTACAGAAAACTGACCTCTGAATTAATAAGTGAGTGCAGTTCTGCATGGGATCGTAGACTATTTTAGAGACATCCTGGTGAGAAAAAAAATATGACTGCACATCAGAGGTCCCCTCCTGATGCAACAAGGCAAAGCCTATTGCTTGCATGTGCTGGACTTCTACAGAAGAGGCGTGTACACTGAACACTGGCTAGAAACCAAACAAGTCTTCATGAAATGAATACCATTCTGTAATACACTGACCATCTGTTGACACTCAGATTTAGGTATGTGGTTTAAATCTCATACCTAGACTCCCTCTGTAGTTCACAGAGAGAGAAGCAGCTCTAGCACATTATGCTATCTTAATGCAGTAAGAATAGTCACCCTCTGATAATGCCTCTTTCTTATTAAAAAGTATATGTACGTGCCAGAGCCTGATTCTGCTTTCCACCAGCTGAAGTCCATTCACTGGAGTTACTTCTGGAGTCAGTGGTGGAAGTGAAAAAGGACCGAGCTTTGCTGTCTGTCCTTGTTTGTGCAAGAATCAGGCAGTTTGTTCACTCTGCATTGGCGCCCTGCAACTGTTATCCTGGCTCTCATTGCCTTCAAGTGAGGTCGTCAAATTGGGCTGTGGACACTGCTCACTTCTGGAGATGGGTGTCAAATACAGGGTTTTCCTTAGGAAGTGGAGTTTCATTTCAGAGGCTGTTTACATCAGGGCTCTAGGACCTGCACTGAGTCCCATCAAGTTTCAAGTGGGATTTAGTGTGTTGTGACCACTGAAGAGTCTTGTTTTCAGGGCACGCAAGTGCACAGAGTTGAAGGCAGCTCACATAACTGTCTTGTTTGAGCAAGCACCCAGCAGTGCTTTCTGAGGACCTTCACACTGGCACATGGCTGAACAGGGTGCTTGTTGACCTGATGTTTGGTAACAGTACTAGTCCTCAGAAGGAGAGACAAGTGACAATTCCTTCACGAACACCCACATGTTGACACACTGATAAAATCCTGTATCGGAGTGGGAACCAAGAGGATGCACCCTGAGCAAGTACATAGGGTGGAAGAGGACAAGCTGCCCAGTAAGCTATGAATGGGCGGGGTGGCTGCTGGTAGGAAGGACCACAGCAGGAAGAAGAGTTTTGAGGAGGTGGGTGTAGCTAGCCAGAATTTTTAGTAGCCAGTTTCACAGGACTGGGCTAACAGCTGCAGCACAGGCTTAACCAGCAGTGTAGTTCTCATAGCTGCACAGCTCTGAGATGGTGTCGCATCACCTGTAAGTGTGATTCTGCATTTGAAAAAGCGTAATTTTTGCTCCTGTGGAGCCTAACTTGGTTAAGTGCCCAGGCCTGCTGGGTATACCCATCTCTTCTCCCCCTCTGTGTTTTAGAAGAGGTTGAGTTGATATGAAGGAAAATAAATACCTCCTATGCTTTCCTGACACTGGATGTGTTTAATGATCAGTCTTATTGCAGATACCCCAATGCCCCTGGGCTCCATGGTGATTAATAGTGTCTCAAAGCTATGTCGGCTTGGGGGTTCCTCTATGTACACTCTGCCTAATGCACCAACACTCGCTGACCTGGAAGATGACACAGATGAGGAAGGTAAGGTCCTGTTAACAGGCTAGAAAATGTGCTCTGTCTCACATCCCTTTTGCTCTGTTAGGGTAACTTTAGGATGTAGCACATGGATATAGCAACAGAAAAGGTCACTCCAAGTAGATAGGATTTTCTTTGTCTCCTGAGCTGGATCTACTCTATGTCCTACTAGTCCCCTACAGCCTTGACAGGTAGATCTGTATGCTGTGAATCTCATGGGGATTGTTAATGCTGCCAGTCAATAGTATGATTTGCATCCTCTTTTAACAGCCTGGCAGCCCTCCTGCTGTGTCTTTTCCCTATATGAATTTTTAACTGAGGCTTCCTCCAGCGATTCAGCTTCTAAAGTCTTTCTGTGCTTGTGGTGTTGCATGAACGAAAGGTAACAGGTTTTTTTATGGTAGTGAAAAGACAGCTGGATACGCTCTTTGGAATTGGAAAAGTAACTCTGGTAAATAATGTAAGTGTGAGGTGGCACTGGAAAACGTGTGTTTCCAGACTGCTTAAAAATGCTGGGCATCCTGCAGTTTGGAGAGAAAAAAAAGAAAAAAAGCCCACTCCTTTTCTCAGAACTCTTACAGTCTAACAAGACTGGAAGAATTAAGAAGAACAGAGCCAGATGTCATGCTGACTCCTTAAAAAATTGCTATTTGATTTCAGTCTTATCTCTGAATCTGTATAGCTCTTCAGCTTCCAAATGTGGCTGAAAGTTTCTTTTTTCACATTCCAGCTTGGCTGCAGTTCTGATCTTCTAGCCATTATAATGAAATGGGCCAAATTCTGCTTCCATTTAGCCACTCAAATCTCCACTGATGCACTCTAAGGTACACTGAGAAAAAGTTACANCATATATCCCCTTTCTTCCCCAACAGCTTTAGAATTCAAAGTAATATTCTGCAAGAACTTGCAGCTACATGATCCCAAAATGGTCCTGTAGAAATGCTCTGTGGTGTTTGTGGGTCACAAATTGAATATGAGCCAGACTGGGTGGCTGTTGAGAAGAATGCTGATGTCACACTGGAATGTATGAAGAAATGTGCATGTCTCCAAGTTCATCAAAGTCTTCTGTCAAAAGAAAAAGAATAAACTGTTCTCCCTGTCCTCCTTAGAAAAAAAGAGGGTAGGCAAAAAAGGGTTGTTGGATAGAACAGAAGTAATGGGCTTCAATTACCGTAAGGAAGATTCAGCAACCTCGTGAGGAAAACTTCTAAGTGATAACGATGGATTTGGGTTGACTGCATGGAGATTGTGGCATCTCCAACACCAGAGAACTTTAAGAAAAGACACCTCTCGAGTGATATCTGTAAAGCTGATCTTGCTTTATGCTAAGGAAGGGTTAGAGGGCAGCTTCATATCTTTTTCAGCCATCTGATTTTGACTCTGTGGTTTGTTTTGCTACCAGAGATTAACATTTTTCTCTCTTTTTTTTTTTTTTTTAACACAGGGTACTTAATCTTTTCTGAAAAGTATAAATATAATAGTTTGATTTAGTTCTTCCTTAGCTAATTTATTAATCAGTATCAGATAGATTGACTCTTTGCAGCTGAGTCACAGTCAGTTTTCCGAATGTGTTTCATGAAGACTTTTTTCTGTTTTCAGGTAATGAAGACAAACCAGAGAAGCCACACTTTGATTCTCGTAGTCTTATCTTTGAATTAGACCCATGCAATGGGAATGGGAAAGTTTGTCTTGTTTATAAGCACACTAAACCAGGTAAGACTGAAAAGGGCAAAGTTAGCCATCCCTTGTGGACTGTATCTGGAGGCCACATGTATAGAATCATCTTCTGATCTTCCTTGCAATTTGTAGATTAATATTTACTGGAAAGTCCTGTCTCCACTGAAGTCAGGGGCTAAACCTTACAGAGGCTTAACTAGAGCTAACATCTTCCCTCCTTTTAATGTTGGAGTCTGAGTTATAACTTATGATTTCTCCATGCACAGAAACAGGAAAGTATTCACATATGACCTACAGACAATCATGTTGAAATAATACAGAGAGCTAGAGCTCAGCCACTAACATATCTCTGGTTACTTGCATCTCTTGGAACAATTCATTTACATTTTGATGAGAAAGGCTGTAACTCTTCTTAGAAGTGAAGGGTAGATGGTAAAAAGGGTCCTTAGCTGATTGAGACAGACTTAAGACTGGTTCTTCCACCTTGTGCATGAATGCAGAGCCTCCAGATGCTAACTAGGTCAAAATTCGGCAGGAAGGGTTGAACATAAGAGTGAAAGATAGGAGCTGAGCTGTTTCTTCTGACAGACAAACAGAAAACTGTTGTCAGTGATTAGTGAAATACCCAAGACAGTTGTAAAGTAGTTGTCATCTGACACAGTGCACAGGTCACTAGGTGTATATGTATACATATATGTTCACTGTTTGGGGTTTGCAGTTGTGATACACCTGTTCTTAGGAAAACTCTTTGGTTGTTATCTTGTGTCTTTCACTGGGTTTGACTACAACTTCCAAGGCAGAAACCTCTTACTTGTACTCTTGCTTTCCAGTGTTAGTGATTTTAGCACTTGCAGTGGATAACCTGGGCAAGGGGAGGGAGCATTGTTTGCAGGTGTTGATGTCAACACAGAAGGCAGTGTGTTTAATTGATAATGCTCAGCATCTCAGTTTCCCAAGTAAAACCACTTATTTTTATGTTACAAAGGATGTCACCACCAGAGAATTATTTTGATTGCTGTGGAAAGATTTTGCAAAACGTGTTTTTGTTGGCAGCACACACTCCCATGAATTCCAGACTCTGGACCCTATTCAGTAATCCAGATGACTGACAATTGAGTTAGTTGCTTTTTACTTTGTTGGGCAGATAAATGTTTGCCATAATTGTACTTTGAACTTACACTACAAAGCTGCTCATGTCCAAGAACATTCCATGTAGTGCATCAGTCCCAGGCTGGGATGGAATAGCATTGCATCCATTTTATGGTGGGGAGAGTGAGTATAATGGCTATCGCACAAGTATTTTTAGTAAGGCTGGGAGCAGAACCAAGTCCTTTTCAGTCCCCATGCTCTAACCATTAAATGTCATTGCCTCTGGATAATCATCTCTGTTAGTCAGGGATGCTGCGTTTCAGAAGCTGCAGCCTTTCTGCTAAGTATGTTGTGTCTCCCACCTGAAAATGGCCCGGGGTTGATCTTATCACTGCAAAGCAACAGTGTAATTTGTGTTTGTTTTGTTCTAGTTGTCTCCCCAGACACAGAGATATGGTTCCTGGACAGAGCTCTGTATTGGCATTTCCTTACCAAAACCTTCACAGCCTACTACCGCCTGCTTATTACCCACCTGGGTCTCCCGCAGTGGCAGTATGCCTTCACCAGCTATGGGGTTAGCCCCCAGGCCAAGGTAGGACAGCAGGATCCAGCTCATCAGTATTTTGCATAAGTATAGACTGGAAAAACATCTTCCCACCTTTTGACAAGCAGTCTGCAGGCTCAGGTGGGCCTCTCTAGTGAGCCATAGAGGGGCCATGAGTGTTTCCCCATAGCATGTTAACAGGCATTTGTTTATGTTCATGAATTCACTTAACCCTACTTTTCTCACTGGAGTTGGGCTCTACCTTTGACCGCTAATAGCAGGTGGTGGAACCCCAATCATTTCTTTGCTTTCTTGACTCTGAAGCAAACGTCCACTTCCATGACTGCTGGCAAGTACAGAGATGTAAAGCAATTCATCCCCACAGCTATGTAAGGTTTGTCTAAATCAGTTTTCTGGGCATAGCACCCAACAAAAGCCTACTGCTCTTTGGGTGGAGAGGAAAGTCTAGGTACACATTAGACAGAAGCCCAGAGGAAGACTATGAGCTCGAGCCTTGCCGAGAACATTAATTCCTTTGCACCCTCCTCACTCATGAAGGGATGCCTTGATAGAAATGATGCCCAAAAAGGGGCAATTTAAATGCCAGTAGTCCTAGAAGTAGTTACAGGAGAGCTCCAGGTACACCCTTGTGACCATTCCAGCCTGTAATTATTATTAAAATTGCTATTCTCTTCTGCCAGAACTCTGCTATTAGAGGCTGCTGCCATTCCTCTGTGCTTGACTGGGCCTTCAGCCCTAACCCTGCTTCCACTTTGTGAGAGGTTGGGGAATGGATCTGACAATACTACCAAACACAGCACATAAACCTATGCACTGTCTGTGCATGTTGGCAAGGCCTGACGGGTCTCAGTGAGTGTCCTGGACTTCACCCAGACATGACAGCTGTCTTACCAGCATGACATTCCTTGGTCCTGCCTCAGCCCTGTGCATACATCAGAACTACTCATTAAAATCACTGCCTACTTCCCATCTATCAATGGCTGTAGAATTTGGTTCTTTGTATTTCTGGTGTCTTCCCTGGTATACTGTGCTCTGCTTTATCAGTCAAGGCTGTGTACATGATACTCTAGCGTATAGCTGTGCTCTGCCTTTCTGTAACATTCCTGCTAGAATATTTTATTATGTTCAGTATACTCACAAACCTTAGTGAAATCATTCATGTATTCCCTAATCATTTGCAGCCTTTGTTAGTTAAAAGCCTCCTAGTATGTTAACCATTATCATTTTTAAAGGTCTTCAAGGGTGGTATATTAAAGCTGTTTTCCATTAAGCAGTACATGAATAGATTATCATCTGCAATTTAGTATTGATCTTCCGTTTATCTTGTTCAACACTTTGCTGGTGCTTTCAGTGGGATTTGTAATCCCATAACCCCTGCAGTTTTATTTCCTGACTTTGTCCATGGAAAACTGATAGGAAAAACACTAACATATGAGAACTGCAGGGCATAACATTGTGGTGGCATGTGGGAATCAAAAAAAAAAATCATTGTGGTCACTTCTAGATGTAAAATCAGGCCGAAGAGAAACATATACAAAATCCTTTGTGTAAAGAGTTAAAAAAACTGCATTATAGTATGTGAGAAGAGAGGGAGGGAGGCTATATTTTGAGAACTTCAGCTAGTTTGGTTCCAATTTATAAGTACTTTTAAATTCTAAGGTTTTTTAATCGGGAATTGCTCCTGATAGGCGTTACACTGCAAGAAAGGTAGTGTTAGGTTTGTGTCTGGTTCTCCTCTTCCCTGTCTGGAATGTGAGCCAGTTCCAGGACTGTAGCTGTAGCTGTGCCTTCTGTATCCTTATCACAAGGCACTCTGTGCAGTCCTGTAAACTGCAAATTGATAAGTGGTGTATGATTAAAATCAGGTCTCAGGGGTGAGGGGGAACAGAGTGGAAATGTCTAATTGTAGTTTGATTTTAACCTTTTCTTTCCCCATCATCCTGCTTTTCAGCAATGGTTTAACATGTATAAACCCATAACCATCAACACAGCTCTCCTTTCTGAAGAAGCTGATTCCTTTGTGAACAAGCTGGACCCCAATAAGGTATTTAAAAGCAAGAACAAAACTCCAGTGATCAAAAAGAAACCACCCTCCCAGCCAGCAGGCTCCCAAAAGAGTCACACAAGCATGACCTCCTCCAAGACATCCTCACTAGCTGGGAATTCTTCAAGGAAGAGAGACTCCCAGATCTGACCCTGGACAGCATTTGCAATAAAGCTTTGATGTTCTCTGGTGCAGAGTCTCAGTGGTTCAGACCAAGTTCCTTGTGCATGAATAGATGTGCCCATGGAAAACACGTTGCAGCATTTGCATGAAATATACCCACAATGTACTCTGATGTGGGAGGGATGTAATTCCTGGAGTTTCCTGGAAAAAAACTTGAAACATTGATTTTATTCCCTTCTGCTACTTGCAGCATGTACTTCTCAGAGGGCATGAAGAAGCCCTTGGTGTCACTGCTCTATAGGGAAGCTTTTGTTCCTATGCAACTACAGCAGTGAAATGAAAGCAAATGTAAGTCACCATTACTTTAATAGACCTATGCTGAAATAGAGCATATGAAGATATTTCTGCCATCTCCTTTGAAAGAAACCTGTCCTGACCTTGCATGCTATGGGAGCAGGCTGGAACCCACTGAACAAAGAAATATCTTCTGCTTCAGACAGAATCAAACTCCACACTTCCCTGTACTCCTTCCAACTTCTGTGGGATTCATGGTACAAAGGGACCCACCTGGGGCTTCCACGTCTCTGCATTGGCCTAGTTGCTTCCTCTACAGCCCAGACCACTTTTTGGCTTTTGTGATGTATCTTTTTAGATAGTGACGTCTGTGTGATGTCCTTCCCAGTAAGCCTGAAGGCAGCCAGAAGCTGCAAGATACCTCACTGCCTCTGCTTTCTCCTCTTGTGGGAACTGCTGAGCCAGGGGGTCAGTGGTGTTAAAAGTCCCATAAAGCAGGAGGGGCCCTTGGTTTGTCACACATTCATTTGCAAAGCTGACCATTCAAACAGCCTTTGTCACTTTTCAGTTGGGCAGGATCTGACCAGGGGCCACTGAGATCCTTCAGCCTTAGAAGCCCCTGATGCTGTTTTCTATACTGTAAGTTTTCAGGTTAGAACTGCACTTTAACCCATTCACTGCTGGTTTTCAGTTACATGTGATTGTTTCCATTACTTTTCTATGCCATTCTCTCTCGGATCTGCTGGAAACACATGGTAGCAAACAAGTCATTTTGTGCCTAAGCAGGGAAATCAAAGTCACGATCTTCAAATAAGCATTGATTATTTAAACAGCATCATCTTTTATTTATGAAACAGTCTCATAATCACATAAGGCAAACCTACCTCACAGGGATGTTGTGAGGCTTTCACAAGTATTTTTATGGCCTTCAGAAAGATCAAGCCACCCTGTAAGTGCTTAATAGTATTTTAATAAAGAGTTTAATATTTTCCTCCAGAGTGAGTGGGTATTTGAAGATGCTTTTGGGAGCACGTGCACAAGGATGTACGGTAAGAGCAGGACACAGGCTGGATGGTTTGGGGTTTTTTTTAATGCAGTGGAGAATCTCTCACTGAGAAGGGATGGGTTACAGTGTCTTTTAGCTAATCCCATCTTGAGCTACCCAGAAGTTCCCAGTTAAGTTCACACAGACCAAAAGACTCAGCTGTGTGACAGCTGTTCCACTTCTGTCCTGTGCTCACTGTTCAAAATCTCTGCAGCCATCAGCCCCAGCTCTGGCATACTTTGCTGGCTTCCAGCACTGCCCAGAGCCCACCTGCAAGCACAGTTGCTGCATTGCCTGGCAGCTGCACTCCACCAACCCCAAATGAGAGAAAATCCTTTAATGTTCTTCAGCCCTCTTAAGCCAATGTGCATCTTGTGCCAGCTGAAAATCTTCTGTAGCTGCTCTACTAATGTAAGGTCAGCAATAATGAGGAAGCAGAGATGTCAGTACCTACTACCCCATGCCATAGTAATACATCAGTAATCCTTTTAATAGATGTGAATGATCATTAAAGCCAGTAAATGCCATTTACTGGAATTCTGTGCAGTAGTGATATTCTGTCACTTACTACTCTTTGAGATCCCTGTGTTGTGTGTTCATGGTACCCAGCCCTGGGGCTGCAGTCACGTGCTTGACATATATACTATACTTGCTTAAGCACCTTCTAGAAAAGTTAAGACTGTTGTCCCTTCCCTGGGAACAGACAGCTTCTGATACTCTTTTACTTTTAATCTGATGATACCTCAAACGTAATGCTGTTGTAGGCCCACTTCCTTATTCAGATGGAGGTGGCAGAATTCCTGCAGGAGCAGGGCAGCCTCTTCCCATACTTCTAATGCATTCAGAGTGGATAAAAGGGTGTCAGTTTTGATGGTTTTTTGTTTGAGCATTTGGGAACACTGCCACAGAAGTTGTCTGAATCCTTTCATATGGTGGTAATTAAAGTCTAGCCTGTCAGAAACACACATGGTTCCATGATGCCAATGTGTTCCAGCAGAGCTGTGCTAGGATTCAGGAGACCCTGTAGTTTAGTTTACTAATTTTGGGGGGCTTCCTGAATGTTCAGATCAAAAAGCAAAAGACAAAACCAAGCATGTTTAAAAAAAAAAAAAAATCAGGTTCAGGTTTCTATTTCACACTGTCCTTGCTCTTCTCTGTGCTCTGTCACACTAGGCATTTGCTAGGGTGGCAGTTTAGCAAATGGAAGCAAGCCTCAGTCCTTGATCCATCAGTGTAGTATCTATCTACCTCTTACCAAAGAATATTCGAGATCAAAATTTCTTTAAGTTAATTAAGTTGTTTCTGACACTGTTGGATCCTGTATCTTGATTTCTATGAACATACAGGTATCTGGAGTCTTGCAGGTCTGCTTTGCTCTTCTCCAGAATGTGATGATTTTTTTTTTTTTTTGGTAGATTTTTACACAGGGAGATTGAATAATTTCTTTGGGTCACAGACAGGTCTAGCCCTACTGGGGTCTGCCCAGTGTCTCAGAGATGCAGTTTGTCTGGATAAGCAGAGTAGGTTTATTGAAGACTAGTGCCTCATTTCTCCACCGGCAGTGTGGAGAAACAGTGTGCTCCGGCAGCACCATTGCATGTGCCCTTTTACACTTCGTTACCCTTTGGCTGTCAGTCCATACATTCATATAGGCTTTGCTGTCAGGCCCTTTCCTCGGAGCACGTGGCCATCACAGCACAGAAGTTTCCACCGCTGGCTGTCCTTTCTCATTTCCGCTTTCTGGGACAGACTGGTTGTGAAAATCAATGAAGAGTTTGTGGATTAAAACACCAGCAAGACTTCCCAGCATCGGAGCTGTGAGTGGAACCCACCACCAGTGATGTCCAGCCCTAAAATGAAACCCAGAAGAGGTAGCTGGTGAGCCAGACAAACCGCTGCCCTGCCACCAGCATGGCACAGGGTGAGGTGAGCTGAGTCTGCTGGGGCAGGAGTGAGCTGTGTGAGCAGAGGTGTCTAGTCCCACTTCACATACTGGACCCCACAACTAGCTTAGACAAATCCTCTATCCACCAGCATAATTGCTGGAGGGAGAGTCATTTTCCCCACCGGCCTGGGAAAGTGGCTCTGCACTGTCTGCAGGTTTCTTGCTCTCCAACAGAAATAGTCTGTGTGATCCTGATGAGTGTGACTGTCAGACACACACACAGAGACACACCTTTTCCCTGCCCATTTCCAATAACATCTGCATGTCTTCTACCAAGCTCTCAAAGAGTTTTTCTGGAAATTTAATTAAAATGGGCAGCCAGGACAGGAGACTCTGCTAATGTCCTCACCATGGGAAAAGCCACAGCACGGACGGCACCATCTCACTAGATAGGGGAAGTCAGGGTTTCATCTCCAGATTCCGATATCTGAATTTAGGAGAGCTATTCAGCAATCCAGCTGTAAGTACCTGCTTTCAGGTAAGCTGAATTGCTCTCTGGCTCTCCAGTCACTGCAATAACAAACTAGATCTCCAGCTAACAGCCAATTTGGTGCCCAAATTGAGGTATCCGAATGTCAAGATGAATCCCATCCTGGAGAATTAGTGTACCCCAAATTTTGTGCACATAATGCATGGGGCTTCTGTCTGCACAACCCTTGCTCTCTTGAGAATGGAGAATGCACTCAGCTGTGATACTGTCACTTAGTCCAAAGAAAAGGCTTCATGACCATTTTATCTTGGGCTTATCTCCTCTCCTTGCAAGCTGAGCAGTGTAAAAGCAAAACAGGTCACTCACGTGAAGACATCCATTCCCCAGCCAGCAATTGCCGTGAAGACCCTGGGGGGCAAGTCCCGAGAGGGGTTTATGGCATAGCCTGTGTTCATCCCCATCCCCAGGCCAATGCCCAGGACCAGGATACCCGTGAGCAGGGCCTGCGTGCCTTTCAGTGCTTCGTTGTTTTTCTCATCGTGGATGATCAGAATGCCCAAGAGCAGCATCACTGTTGCCATAAACTGCAGGAGCAGGAAAGGGACAACAGGTCAGGACAAAGAATGGGGAAGGCAGAAGGATCCTGCTCAGCAGAGAGGAAGAGACTTCCCAGAATGGAAGTGCAGGTGGGATTCATGGTCTGATCAAGTCAGGGAGGATCCCAATGTTATTCCCTCCTCACAGGTGGACTGAAGAAAATTCTTGACTCATTTCCCAGCAAAAACATCTCCACCTCATCACCAAAAATGCTCTAGGACTGACATGAACTTCTCAGCACTGTCCTTTCCCTCCACCTTTCAAGTTAGGGCCATGGGTTATTTTAAGTACATGTCATCTAACAGAGGCAGAGCCGTAACAAACTGCTAACGAGACATATCTGATCCTCCCTAGAGGGAGTGATGTTTCATATAGCCTGTTGCATTAGCCCTTTCAGGACTAAAAGCAGATACCATATTCTTACCTGGGAAACTGAATCTCACATCTGTGACAGTACATAGCTGGCATTTGTAGATCTGCAGTGCCCAAGACATCAGCACTGTGTTTTGAATAGAGGTGATGACTCCTGTCTCTTTCTGCCTCAGAAAATGCAGCTGGAGAGCCTTGGACAGCTTGCAGAGATGCTAGCAAAAGCAGAAACTCTGCAGCTCTTGGCAACACACTGTCACTGTCATTTGCTTTCTTGTGCAGCAAGGACACTGGAGTCTGAGTGATCAGGTCCCCACATGTAGGCTCCCCAGCTCTCACTGTCCTCCTCATTAAGCTCAGGCAAGAGTTTTGCCAGCTCAGAGACAAAAGCACGGGCTTCCTCAGATTTGAATTGGAAGTTGATCTTCCTTCTCCAGTGTCCCAGTGCTCCACAACCCCTGAAGCATCTCCTTCCTATTTCTGGGCACCTGGACATTGTGTTGTATAGTGGGAAAGAACTGTACACAGTCTAAATTGGACTGTTCAAACCCTAGAGTTCAATCCGGACAGTCTGTGTTCATGTGAAGACTGTCCTGGGCCCTCTGTGCCAGTGAGGGGCAGCCAGCAGACCCGCCTGGGAATGCAGAGCAGGTGTAGGATCCAAAAAAGGGAAAAACATTTCAGGGAACTGCCCAGAGCCCAAAGGAGATAATTCCTGATATAGCTCAGCTTCTCACCTCCCATTGCTTTGGGTGCATGCAGGGAAGGTGTTTGGAGGGCACTCAAACCAAGCTGCAGAACAGCCTGCAGGCTTTATCTTTTAGGCTTGCTTCGCCACCAAGGTGGATTCTGCTTGTCAGGCACCTGCCTGGATGGTGGACTCCTTGGAGTAGATGTTGTGATTGTGCCTGCACATGTACCACTCTGAGCCCGCTGTAGCAGACCTGCAGTAGCACCTGTTACCACCTGCCTTCTCCTAGCACACCACAGCAGTCCCCACTGACCTCTGTGAAGAAGCCCCCCAGCAAGGATACATAGGGAGCGGGGTAAGTGGAGAAGATCGATGCCGTGGCAATTGGTCCCGTCACTGTAAAGTTCCCCTTGGTGTAGTCATACAGAGCATCTAGGAGAAATAGGAATTATGGGAGTTAGCACAGAGTTCATCCTACATGGCCTGTACTCAAGTCCACCCAGTGTAGCCAGCATGGACACCAAGGGGAAGAGAGGCAATGGGAGATATGATGGAGGTGACACACCCCTCGCAGGGCATGATCTCACCGACATCAGTTGCCCCCCAGGCTTTGGTCTGCAGTTGCTTCCTTATGCCTACCAGCTCCCTGTCCCTGCTCCAGGAGCCTGGGACAGGCTGGATGTTCTGGATGCACCGGAGGCCTCCATCCCTCTGCCCCTCGGAGACTGAGACATGCTGGAGCCAGTGGGTGGCGGGTCCTTTGCTCACAACACAAAACCACAGATGACTGCTGTCCTGTTTTCCACAGACCAGCAGAATCCCCCAGAGCTCCAGCTGTACCTAATACATGGTAGTCCATCTAACTCAAGCCCTTGCAGACCCTGGAAACAAAATGCTGGCAAAATGTAGCTACTGGCCTCGCATTGAGAACAGGTTTTGGCAGTGGGAATGCCCTGAGCAAAAGGAGCTGTGTTCTCCAGGAATTGCAGATCCTTCCCAGAGATATCTGGGCCCTGCTCTGGCCTTAAGCTCTGAACGTCTGTCCCACAAGCCAGGAGCTCGTCCTCCTCACCCAGACATCATGCTGGGTACTGTAAAAGGATATGTTTTTGAAAAATTGTGAGTTAAGGCTGAAATGGTGCCCACAGCAACCCATGTGATAAAAGACACAACCATACCATAGTAGAGGCCAAAGACGGTGGCTGCTGCTGTGAAGGAGCCAAGGAACTGGCCGATCAGATAAGCCGGGAGCTTTCTCCAGGGCAGGTTTCCTAAAATGCAGTGTGTGAGGGTGATGGCAGCATTCAGATGAGCTCCTGCAAAATCACAGCAAAAGAGAGAGGCCTCAGCCCTGGTGCAGCTGGTTTGGAGCCCCACAGTAACCACCCAGACCTTGCTCCACAACACCAAGACTCTCTCAGAGCAGGGTCTCCCTCCTGCACAGACTCAAAACTGACCTGTTTTCCCTGGGCAGCCGAATGATGCAGGGCAGAGAGCTCCTAGCTTTAGTCTTCTAAAAATTCTGTAGACCACAGGCTGCCTCCAGAGAGTGGGTCATCTCACCTCTGAGAGAAACCTATCTCGGCACGGCCTGAGTTTCCCTCTGTATGGGTTTCTCTCTGTTCAGCTTAAAGGGAGCCCAGAATTTAGACTCATCAGCCACCTTTTACATGGCTACAAGTAGATGAGGGAAATCTTACCCCAAACAACCAAAAGGCCTTCTGAAAACATCTGACAGATAAGAAGGGCCTCATCCTGGCAGAGCTTAGCACCCCAGCTGATGGGATCTGCAGGCCCTTTGCATATCTGGCAGTCAAGGCCTGAGATGCTGGGGAAGCAAACTGCAAAATCGACCTCTGATGTCCCATATCTTCATGTCTGCAGAGCAAATCCTACACGGGCTGTCAGCAGGGACTCGGGTTAGTTCTTAGATGTCACTGCATTGAGAAGAGATTACCAGGATGGTCAATCATGCCCAGGTCATGGTTGCTCCCACGAGTGTGGAGCAGACTCTGTCCTTCCCTTGCACAGTTTGTAATCTTGGACTGCATTTCCTTACATCTCTTAGTATATGGAGCTCATGCAGTGCAAGACCAGTTTTCCCTGTTTTGAGGGGACACTTTTTATGGAGGAGGCTGGTATCACAGCGGTGCTTTTGGAGATAGACTAAGTGGATCCAGGTTTGGTGCCCTCGGTGCAAACCACGTTTGTTCGTCAGTCCTTATCTCCCCACAAGTCCAAAGGAAATATTTGCCCTTCCTGCCTAATAGGTGTAAACTTTGTGATTCAATAAATATTCCAACCTTAGTGGCTATCTCCTACTCCAGACTCAGAAAGGGGTAAGATGCAGACATGCATTGTCTCATCAAAGTGCAGAACAGAGTGAAGTGAAAGTGCATGTACTGCCTGCTACAGTCCCACAACCACAACTGAAATGGGGGAAGATCCCTTTTCCTTTGATCTTCTGATCCTTTGCAGGTACAACCAGCCATTTCAGAGATCACAGGAAGCATCCTGTGACACAAATGAAGCCAAATTACAGTGCCAGGAAGCTGTGAAGCTGGATCTGGAACCAGACTGTTGCGGGCTGAGCTGAGAGCTCTCCTCCTACCTCCCAGCCCTCAGCAGATCAGGTCCATCTCAAATGTCACCTGGGACTGCAGGGACCTACTTTCTTCAGCCCACTTTCTCCAGGATGTCTCCACTAGCTCCAAAAGGACACGGACACCGACAGCTGACTGTGTGCATGGAAAAATTTTCCTTTCCAAGCCATCTGCAGCCTTGGACATCTCTCTGCACAGTTCAAGAGCAAGGACTTCCTTTAATTTTCTGCTTACTAGAGCCCTTTATCTCTTCTCTTGTGCAAATGAATGCAGAAATTGCACAAGGCAAAGGTAATGCTCTGTCATGTGAGAGTTACCACCCCACAGCCCCGAAACACCACCTCCTGAGTTCACGTGGGGTGTGCGCGAATGGGTGTGGATGATAAGGAGAAAATTTGTATACCATTCCTTGTTGCAACATCAGCAGTAAGCTCTCCTTTGCAATAAATTATTTACTTCCCCGTGGGTCCTACCAGCAGCATGTTTTCAGAGCTCTTTTTCTCCTTGGGCCATGATGGCATATCCCAAGCACCTAACGGGAGCACTGCTGAAACCTGGCTCTGCTGACCGCGACAGGAGCGGATGGCCAAACCTCCACTGCTCTCCCTGTCCTGCTTGCCCCTGTCTCAGCTCAGGACACACTTTTGGGGTCAGCATACTGTAGGTATGCTGTGCCTGCCTTGTCCCCTGCTTCTCCTGACAGTGTCGTGCCACCACAACTGCTTGGCTTGGCCTCAGACCTGCCTCCCCCCTGCAGACTTGGCTCTGATCACTGGGTCACAAGGCTGACCCTGGTTACGGTCACCAGACCTGCTCTGCTCTTCTTGCCTGGGGACCCTAGGACTGCCTTTTTTTCTGGTGAGGTCACTGCTCTGCCTTGCCATGCCATCATCTGACCCTCTACAGCCCACTCCTATTGCCCCCGATGCATGTGACCTTTATGGGACATAGAGATGTCCCATGCTTGAGTGTCCTGCTCACCAGAGATTCCTCCAGCCGCATGGATGCCCAAGGTAACACCAATGCCAAATCCCAAATTGATGCTCAGATGCTGCCCAAAGTTTCCTCTTCCTAATACCACTTGTGCCACAGAAGACAAGCCAAAGACCTAGTGCATGGAAAAAGAAGGAGAGAAAGGAGTGTTAAAAGTAGTGTTATTGATGTGGTGGACTGAACTTCTTTGCTACTTTTTCTGCTATACCAATAAACTCCCAAAGACGGGAAGACTCTAAGGTGCCCATGGTCAGGAGATGAAGAATGACCCTGCCCTGCAAAAATTGAAGTGGTGCCTGGGTTATTCCCCACTGGTGCCCATCACACCAAACCAGGCTTTCTAGTCGTGGTTGGGTACAGGGAGACAAAACCCAAACACCCACACCAAGATCCAGGGCTCAAGAGGGATCACTGACACAGCCACTGTAAGGGTGTCTGTGCCTGAAGCCAAGGATGTGAGCCAGGTGAGCATTACCGCAGACCGCCCAGAGATGGAGCCCAAGACAGATGGAAAGAGGGCGGACAAATTCCTGTTGTCTTTCTTTTCTTGATGTGCAATTTGTTGACTAAAAGCATAGTTTTGGCAGCACACAACTATTTGCCAAACTTGACTCCAATTTTGGTAACTTATTCCACTGAAAAACAAGGAAGGAAATTCTTGTTTGACTTTTTCTGTCAACACATATACTTTCCATTTGAAAACAGCCAAAGTTTCAATATTTTTTTAGTGACTAAAGGGGAACCAAGAAAAAAATTAAAAAGAAAAGTAAACACTCTCCAGCAGGAAAAGACTTATTCAAGAAATTGGTCTGTCCTGAAAGTAAATTCTATTTCACTATTTTAATGTGGTCAGAGGGAGGAAAAATCAGTTCTTCACACAGCTCTTACACTGAAATCTGGAGAAGGGCAAAGCTTTTATTGGTCGCAAACCACTTAGGGCTTGGAGAGTGTGTCCTGTTCCTTGGACTGCACCGATGTTATCCAGGGTGGCAAGTCCCTCCAAGACAAAAAAGTCAGTATGTTCTCCAGCATCTAAACTTCTGTTCTGGCCTGTTCTGTTTTGATTGTGAACTTTTGTGGCTACTCTGCCTGGATCCAAATTTTATCTCATGTCTGGTCTCCCTCTTGCCTTTTAGACATCACCAAAATCCCCTGTTCCCCAGAGACACTGTTCTTATCTCTCTCAAATATACAGACCACACTCTGCATGGAGCTACAGCCTCCATGGTGTGAGCCCTTCTCAGCCTGCCTCAGCAAAAGCCCCCAAAAGCAGTGTTTGGGATGTCCCCCAGCATTTGCAAAGCCTTCACAAAAACTCTCCCTGCTCATCTCTGACTTTTCCAAAGCCACATCCAAGAGAAGCCGAATGCATAAGGCATAGGTTTTGTAGGACTGTGCATAGGTGCAGAGAGGGGTGCAGGGCAGAAGACGTGGCTCTTGCGGCTGCACCAGTATCCTGAAAAAAACACAAGACAGGCCACAGAATCTGTTTTTCAGCAGAGATCCAAACCTCTGGTCTCTTCCTCTATTATCACAGTCCCAAATATCCTTTTTTTTTCCCTACCTCCCTACTCCTTGTGCTGTTTAGTCCCGCTGCCTGGTTCCCTCCTTTACAAACATTGCCTATTCATTAAAGCAAGAGGCCCTGGGCTGAGTGCTATCATCCAAATAATAGCCATCCAGGCATCCTGAAGGTGCATCCAGCACATTCCTGGCTGCACTGAGGGCCAGGGGACTGCTAAAGAGTTGGATGCTACATTCGGACGCTGGATGCTGTTTGTTGCCAGCCCTTGATGGGGGTCCATGTGCAGTGTCCCTCCTCCTACTCTATTCCCTCATGAGGATCAGTGAGGGAAGAGCCAACATGAACTATAGGCGGCAAAATCTGCCTTGGACTGTCAGAGTGCAGGGGAAAGTCTTCTCCTCATGCTACGTCTCAGAGACAGCCTTGACAAGACACCCCTGAACTTACTCTTTATCACCTGGGAACTTCCACCACCAAAAACCAAAGGGGATGGAAAAGGAAAACGGTTTGCTCAGCTCCTGCTGAGCTACAGCTATCTGTACTCTGACTTCCAATGTGTGCAAAACTACCTGTGTAGGAGGAGTGAACTTCAAGGAGCTGGATGTGCAGTAAGATGTGATAAAAAGCAAGCATCCTTTGCACATGCAGTTGTTGCCCTTGAAAGTAAACACCTTTATCTGTACAGAGACCTGTGTCAAAAGGTCCCCATGCTTACACAAATCTTATATTCCTCCTCTGCAAATCTCCAAGTACAAGTTATTTGGGTTATCCCCAACCCTTCCATGCCAGCCTCTGTCCAGTCCAAAGTGTCTCAGATCAGGCTAAGCACAAGTGTAGTAAGCTGGCACAGAGAGCTACTGGACCTTTTTAGAAGGAGGATCTCATTTTGCTGTGTTGGTCCAACACAGGAAGGCTTTGGTCCTGGTGGGCACCTCACCCCCACCAGGGATCAATTCTGACTGCAAGACTTTCTTCACCCTCTCCCCAAACACTTCCGAAGCAGCCTCAGAGCTCAAAACCACTTCACTTTTTCTGTGTGAAACAGGTCCCTCAGGCAATGCGTGAGTTTCTATATGACTTGGATAAGCATTCTCATTTGCCAGCATAAAAAAAAAAAAAAGTGAAATCCTGGCATGCTTTACACCCAGTAATTACATTTCCTAATGGTGGGTTGTGGCTTCAGAGAGTTTCACAGGCATCCATTACCCTGGCAACCGCAAGAGGAAGATGGATGAATACTGTTCTCATTTCACAGAGGAGTCAGGGTCTGCTTCCCAAACCTGTGCAGAACCCCCTAAGCGCACCATTGCCTCTGGCACAGCAGGAAGAAAAGCCTCAATTCACTGCAAGGAATCTTTCAGGGAGATTAGCACAAGCATTGCATTGCCCCATCTGACCAGACACTGCTCTTTGGTTTCATTCCCAGACTCTTCCTCATTTTTCTCCTAGAAGAGAACTGAAACAGTGGCTCATCCCCACCTGCTTCACCTTCTCCCAGCGCCCTCCTCCCACACCCCACATTGCTTTTTTCCTCCAGCAGGAGGAAGAAGACCAGATGGTCTACCTGGCGGGAAGCTGCGACCCCACCAGAGCAGAGGGGAGAGAAGTAGCAACTAGCTGCTGAGCAACGCTGAGGATGTGGTAGGGAACCACTGACCTTACAAATTGCTGCTACAAACGCTTACACTCTCACCCGCCCTGCACACACACATACACACACGCACATACACGGACACGCACATCTGGGCACATCGCCTCCTTACCATGAGGATGAACATCCCCAGTGCTTCTGCCAGCAACTCCCTGATGGTGCCGCTATGAATCGTGAGCGCCTTCTGAATCTTCTCCAGCATTTTGCTCTCTGGCTCCAGCCTGCAGCCACAGGAACTCCTGTTGTGACAGCACACTTCATTGCACTAAGCTAAGTTACCCTCTGAAACTTGGCACCCTCCCTTTACCCCTAGACACCTTCATTCATTTGGTTAATGATGAACAAGCCAATAAACTAGCAGCTAGCTTCAAAGTCATCCCACACACACATGCATTCCTTTTAATACTGTATGGTAAGGATGCACTATTTCTGCTACTGGGGCATTGCAAATGCTGTGCCTCTGCCCAGGAGCTTATCTCCAGAGCCATGGAACTGTAAATAGCCTTGGTTTGTTCCTAAAGCCTGTCTTTCACTGTAACCTTTTCCACAGGAACTGAACAGGAATTTTGGCTCTGCTCTGGATTGTAACCCACTGGCTGGTGATTTGGTGTCTTTCTTTTTTTTTAACAGGTGGGATTAGGACCATTTGCCTGTGCTTTGCAGGACAATTTGGATGCCCAGCCTGTGGTGAGGATGCTCTGCCTGAAGCTGGTGTGCACCACTGTCTGCAGCTGGGAAGAGCACAATGCCTTGAGCATTGCTTCAGTTTGGATATTTGCTCTTGCTGAATGCACCTGTGTCCATGGCTCCCGTCATACTTGTGGAGATCCTCTCTGCCACCCCCTGGTCTGTCCTCTCCTGTAGGGTGAGGAGAGACCACTCTCAGCAATGGTCCCCAGAGACCTTCAATCTCATCTGGCTACCAGAGTAGAGTCCTCACTGTTCTGATTCCTCCTCCACCTCCTGATTCCCTCTGCTTATCTCCCTGCTCACCAGGTGCTCTTACATCTCCACTGTGAAAAGGTTTTAATACCTTTGCTTAATCACTGAAAATCTTAAACCCACTGAAAGCTCAAGGCCTTTTTCTGTGAGCCTTGCCTAGTTCTTTGCTGGTTTTCTTTGCCTTCCTCTCAACCTGCTGCAGCTTCTCAGTGTGGCTCTGGAGGGGACACAGAGCACAGCTCTGGAGAGGTTACCAGCAGCTGCCCTGACGGGGTCATAGCGCTTCACTCATGCTGCCCTAGGTGTTACCTCCCTCTGCACTACCGCATTGCAAAAGTTCATAAGCTCTACATTCACCCACAGGACATTGAGCTGCTGTATGTAAGAACCTGGGAAGCCACTTGTCCTCTTTGCTCCGTAGATTATTGTCAATCTTGTGGCAGGGAAGGGTTTTATGGACTGGGGTAAGCCCTCCTCCAGTGACAGATTATCTATTGACCTCAGTGAAGGCCTGGCTAAATATGCAGTAATTTACTAGTCTATCTCTGATACTAAGGATTATCTAATTATGACAGATGATAATCACACTGCTGGCAAGGGCGTTCCTACAGCATATTTCTAGGTGGGAAGGTTTTTCTGTCCTATGAGCCTGTGAGCCATGCTGTGGCACAGAAAATGTGACTAATAAATCTTTCCAGGTCACTTCAGTCTCTGCCATGCAGCTGTTTATTGGTGGAGCACACAAACACAGGCCCTGGAGCACCAGGTCAGGGTGGTGACAAGAGCCTCAAGTTTCTTCTGCACATGGTAATTTCCAGCCAACATGTAAAGCTGAGGTCCTGGTATCACCATGCACTGGCGATCTCACAACCTCTCCCAGATGGATAAGGTGTGAGTGGCTCAGTATCCCCCACAGCTAGACCTACAACTTAAGTTTTCACTCCTAAATCTCAGGGAGCCTTCTGAGTGGACTCCTCCCCTGTGGGCAAACAAGAAAGGTGCTATGTCTCTGAAAGCCTTTGTCTCCTGCATTCAAGCATTAACTATAGGCATCTCCAGGTTCTAATTTGGGCTGAAAAATGGACAGGTACTTTCTTGGAACACCAGGCTCCCATGGACTTGCAGTCTTCTCAGTGAAAAAGGCAATTCCAGTTTACAATAGAAATCTTTGGTTTGGTGATAATATTTGCAACATAATCCCCGATATTACCACCAAATTCCCTAAAACTCCAGCAGGCTTCTAGGATGGCATCACGGATCACTGGATGTGTCTCCTGCCACTGCTTGTCCTTTCACACAGGTCCTTCCACAAGATGGCACTGAGACATTATTTTCTCCCTTAAAAGTGTTCAGAAGGGTTCCTCTGTTGGCTGCTGGAAATGTGAGAACCCTTTAGTTTTAGGGTTCCCCTGAGCATTTTTAGACTTTAAAGCGATCTGCCAGTGTTCAAGGATTGTAAAAACAACAAAAACACACACCTGTCTATAAGTCCTGTAGGGCAGAGCACCTGTGTTCTGACAGCACACAAAACCAAAGTCTGTGAGCCTGTTCCTGTCACCCCTCACTTTATAATCAGCAAAGAAAAACAGGCAGCTCCACAGGGCAGTTCATCCCCATCTAAAATAAGCATCTGAGGCCAGACCTATGAGTCCCACTGGATGCTGGCAGTTTCCCTCCAGTGTCTGCACCAGGGATGTGGAGTGATTGGCTCCAGTGTGTAAATCCACATGGAGGTATCTACTGCCAGGTGAGCTGGACTGCCTTTCCTTCCTGGATCCAGATGTGGTGATCTTGAGTGATCATAAACAACCATGTGAGTCAGCCAAGAGCTGAAGAGCGAAGATCTGCCAGTTGCCCAACATGACCTGTTCGTACTTGCATGGTTTCACTTACCTGCAGGGCTGACGAGGGTCTCTGGGGTCACCAAATACAGTCCCTTACTAACATAGGCAGCCACACCACATCTCCCCTTTCATGACCTAGCCAGTCTCCATTTTAGGGGTAAGTGCTTTTTGCCTCAACTCCTTCTGCTGGAAGCCTGTTCACAGAACTTGCTGCTCTGCAGATTAGAGACTTTCTTCTAATTTTGAGCCAAATTCTCAAAGTCATTTGTTCATGCACCAGCATTAGCCCTTCACAGTCATGAGTTAACTTATTTCCTACAGGTGCTATCCCATAAAGTTTTCCTATAAGGTTTGTTAGAAGAGAGTTAGCTGCTTGTGCTTAGCGCTGCACAGCCTCCTGATGTTTACCTTGACTTGCTCACAGGTTGAAACTTCACTCAACATTGACCCTCCAATGATTTTACCATGTTTTCCACTGCACATTAAGCAACCACCTGCTAAACCAAACCCATTTTCTTCCCTAAGGAAGGTGTGCTTTCAGCACTAGTAATAAAGGCCTCAGTTTGGAGAGGAAAATTTTGGCACAGTAAAGGCCCACTAACTGTGCTGGTGTTGATACCCAAGGTACTGAAGAGACAGGGGAACAACCCCCTGGGTTCTGCTAGAGCAGCCTTTGGAAGTACAAGCACCCATGGACTCCAGAGCAGTCATGCTTCTGCAAGGAATAACTTCCCTAACTCAGTTTGACAGTGCACGTTTCCCCTGCACCCAGGAGCTCATTTGTCTCTTAATTGTGCTAATCGGCAGCTGGAACATCGCCACTCCATTAGCTTCAGCCCTGCTGGTGGAGCATTAACTTCTCCCCAGAGGCTTAGATGAGCATGAGCAGACAGCACAGCAGAGGAGCTCCTCACTGTGGATGAGGACAGCTTGCTCCTCCATCAGACCAAATGAACATGTCACCGAGACCTCTCCAGGCCCCTTTAGGAAGCAAGGCCAGGTCAGAGAGACCAGTACGGCACTGGTATGACCTTAGCTGTCCAGGACAGACCTCCACTTGATGTATCCTAGAGCACCCTCACCCCATGGTCTCACATGTAATGTTTATGGTCTACCTCCTCCTCTCCTTTGTGGAAGGCAGTCACTGAGCAAGTCACAGACACCCCAGATATTTGTCTTTCAGCAGATGGCTTTGCTCTCCATACTGTTACCCAACTCCCCATTCCCAGGATACCAGCCTCCATGGCCTTTCAGTTCACCCTGCGTAGAATCGCCCCTTGCCCTGATGCTGGCCAAAGGCACATCACCAGCATATGCTCCTTTCCAGTGAAATCAGGGTAGGTCTTACCGTGCCAGCCAGAAATGGGAGCTGGAGGAACCAACAGAGGGATGTTGTGGCACGACAGTGGGATACTGCTCTGGTCTGCAGCCCTCCACTTTGCTCACCAGGGGCACAGTGCCTCCCCGCTCCAGACTGCTAAAACTCGCTCAGGCAGAGGTAATCCATGAGGCAGTGGTGTCAACAGGAGGGGAATTAGATGGCTTTTGTTGGTCACTAAGGTGACAGCAGGGCTGTCCAGGAAGAGGTTGCCTAGGGCAGCGCTGGCCCCATTGTTGGACAACAGAGTGGAGGGCACATGGGCTCCCACAGCCGGGGACCTGCCTGTCTTACATTGTGCCACCCCTCCCCTCCTGCCCTCATCTGGCTTACCAGATAGAATTGGGTTGTTTGTATACACAGCAAAGCATGATGAATTTTGAGGCACCCCACTAGCTTTGATGATGTCAAAGCCCTGAAAAGTATCCCCCGTGCATGGGTATAGGGCATTTAACAGAGAGAGAAAAGCAGAGGCACAGGGGCACCTCAGGTCCCGCAAGAGACTTGGGGTACCTGTGGGATTTCCACCAAGGTCCTGCCAGCTCCTTGTCTGCTGTCATCCCCCATTGTCCACCCTGACCCTGACCCATGAGCATCTTGTTCTCCTGACCTGCTCAGGGCCAGGCTCCCACCATACTCCTGTGTGTGGGAGCATCTACCCTCTGCGGGGCTCCCCCAGACCCACGTGGAGAGCAGTGGGCTCTGTGGGTGCAAATCCTCCCACCAAGTTTTGAGCCACATGCTGAGGTCTGTTTTCAATCTACAGATAAGGCAAAAGCCAGGCAAACCACAGGGCTCACAGGACATCATCACCGTGGAGATAAGAAGAGCCAAGCTTTCTCCTGGAGGAGTGTGAACAACCATGATCTGAAAGGAAAGATTAAAGGCGAAAAGCTGCAGGCTGGGGGCGAGACACTGGGTGAGCTGGATGAGGCCCTGAAGCTGCAGAGCCTGGTGGAGCCAGCACACCAATCTGAACATTTCCCTGCCTCTGACTGTACCCCAGAGACAGCACAACATGGCTGTGTCCTCCCCTCAGGATGCAACGAGTTCACTCTTACAAATGGTGCCACTAAGAAAACCCCTCGTACTTCATCTCATGATGTCTCCTCTGCCTCATCCCTCTCCCAGGCACTCCAGTCCAGGACAGTTTGCAGGACCCACTCACCCACCATCCCCCTAAGCAGCACCAAAAAAGCACAAGCCTGTGTTAACAGTCCCAAAGAGCAAAACCAGAGCAGGGGCTGATAACAGGAACACAGCCGTGCCTGCTCCCTCTGTGCTGATGGAGCAAGGCTGAACCGATAGCCAACACAGTCTTCCTTTGCAGCCACCAGATGTTTAAGGGTCAGCTGCATCCATACAGGCCACTTACACAAGCTAAATCTGTAAACCCTTCAAAAGGTGATGCTAAACCCATAGGCAGACCATCTTCACAGCTAGCTGTGATACATATAATTTTGTGGGGTGAAGAACTAACTGGTGACACTAATCATGGTCCATATGTATAATCAGTGAATTACTCAAACCCCAGCTGTCAGCCACATGACCATGTTCTCTCATATCACACCTGCCATGGAGTGTCCAAAGACCATCCAGCGGCTCACACAGGTGGTGAACAATGCCTGCTCTGTGGGATTTACCCTTGCTCTTTCTACAGAGAGGAGGGAAAGGCCAGGGTGTAGGTGGCTCGGTCGGCTTTGTCAGAGCCAACACACCCCAGCCCAGAGGGCTGCCGCCAGCGCGGACGTGAAGGCATCCAAAAGAAACCCCCGATAAGCTCCTGCTATCACAGCAGGAAGAAGATGCCAGAGATTCCTTGCAGACACGTGCACAAATCCCCTCGGACACTGCCCAGCCTCTCCTGCGGCCCCAAGGAGCCCCACAGGCATTTCAGTGGGGGTAGAGGTTTTCTCCAGCATCAGCTAGACCTCATCACCCTCATGGCCCTCAGCCCCTTTGGCCTCTTGTGCTGTTTTGGGAGACAGGAAAGAGGGACGAGGTGTGGTGGATCCAGATGGCTCCCTGGTCATTCCCATCCTATTGGTTACTATGTGAAAAGCCACTGACTCAGAGAAACCCATAGAAGCTGAAAATCCATCTGCTGGTGTCACCTGAACAAGAGTCAGTTTTTCTTGCTCATGTAATTTCCCAGCACAAGTCCGGCATGACAGAAGTGGCAGCTTCACAAATTGGCCCATATAAAGCAGAGCACCAACATGCAGTCTATTTCCTTCAGCACAGGGCACCATATATCAACCATTACTGGCAGTGCAGATGTTCCTAACCCATGGCAAATACTAAATGTTGTCACTGGTCTTTATTGTCCCTATGTTATTTTTACACAGACACACAAACACACACACCCATATCAGCCATTTCCTAGTGAAGACATAACTGTTGCATACCACCTTCTTAATTTTTACTTCATAGGAACCTCCTTGGGGTCAAAATATGAATTTATAATCTCACGACAATGGCAGAGGGTCTGTCACTCACTCCCAACCAGTTAGAGCTCTCTGGAACTGCCTCAGAGTGTATTTGCACAGACCTGATGTGATGGGCCTCTGATCACAGCACAGCCTCCATGCTGTGCCACAAGAGCAACATATACGCAAATCACAACAGGTCTGTGAAGATACAGATACTGATTTTTGCACCTGAAATGCTCATGCATGTGTCAAACTGCAGCATTAGGCACAGCAAGTGCCTGGCTGGAGCTCTCACCTACAGAAGCAGCCAGTCTAATTCATAGAGTCTACTGGGAAATATGTTGCTTTGCTCATACGGCTTTGACTGCTCATACTCACAATAAGCTCAAACTGCTTTTCATGCACTGGTGTATGTACCGCATCTCTAGAAGTCCTTGACACAGGATGCTGTGGATGCTAAAAAGGGATCTAAAGATGGCAATAGCAATTCATTAACTTAAAAATCTACCAATGGCTATTAAACATGGACACCCCTCTATCACAACTGGTCCTAGAGCTGTGAATTATTGGAGATTGTAAAACAGTTCTGGGGAAATAGAATCATAAAATCATAGAATCATTTAGGTTGGAAAAGACCTTTAAGATCATTGAGTCCAACTGTCAACCATGCCCATTAAACCATATCCTGAAGTGCCTTGCCTACATGCTTTTTGAATACCTCCAGGGATGGTGACTCAACCACTTCCCTGGGCAGCCTGTTCCAATGCCTAACAACCCTTTCAGTAAAGAATTTTTTCCTAATTCCAAATACTGTTGTTCTGTTCACACTCTTTTCTCCTATCACACGTAGGACCTCCTTCATTCAGTAACCACTGCCTGGCTGACTGTGGTGCCCAATGGAATAGGATGTCCACCACTTCAATCACAGGAACAGAAGACTAGCAGCCTTAACTAGCATGTTCTTGAATTGCTCAGTTGCCCTGAGATGACATGAGAATACTTGAAATATATTCCCAGCTCTACTGCTCACCAGTGTGAGTCCTGAGCAACCACTCCTCCTTCCTGTCCCATTCCCCATCCCCAGGGGGTGACCAAGACACCTCGTTCAGAAGCAGCTTGGGGTGGGAAGAAGAGCCATTTGCAACTGCTCACAGTATGCTGTATGATCTTTGCTAAAACACCTACCCCGGCTTAGTGCTGGAAGTATTATCAGGTCCTGGGTCATCCTAAGTCATCCACCTCCTCATTGCTCTCTCCTCCTCTGTGCAATGCAGATAGTGACCTCTCCCAGTCCCAGGACAGCCAAGGACATGCATGTCTCAGCTTCCACTTCACCACTGGCGAGGCCAGTGGTCAGAAGAGCAAGCAGGAGCGTCCTTCACACACAACAGGTCAAGCCAGCAAAACAACTCACTCAGCTCACCAGAGCACTTACTGTAATGCCTACAGCTGTGCAGCAATTCAATGGCATTTTAGGTGCTGTAAAAGCTTTAGAAGAGGGAGATCTATTGCACTGTGGTAGAGTCTCCCTTCTCCGACCCCCCCAGGAACTGGAGGAAGCCACATCATATGCGTCATTTAAAAGCAGACTAGAAGCAAAAGGCACTTGAAAACTCACCATGGGGAACAATTGTGCCATGCTTTAGGGCAGTAAGTAACTGACTTTGTCTTGTTCATCTCATATTTTATTGCCTCTACTGTTTGTACAGTGCTTCACGGGAGAAAGCAAGCTAACAGAGCAGAGAGCCTGCTCACTACTCACCTGCCTCCTTCCCTGCACAGGCACCATCTCCCTTCCTGTGTTTTCTCTTCTGCACAGCTCCATGAGATGGCAGCTTGGATGTGGCATCACCACAGCACATTCACATAACACTCTCAGCAAGAGCCTGTGGGAGAAAAAGCAGTGGAGAGCCATGGGAGCATTGCAGGACCCCCACCAGGCTCCCTCCTCTGTGCCCAGGGTGAGGGCTTGTACCTTCCTCCCTCCCCATCAGTCTGGTCTCTGGTCCATGTGGGAGCTGTGATCTGGGGAAAAGGAGACTCAGAGCAGGATCTCACTCCCTTGCAAGTGCCATGGGGTTTGCCATGTCCCATCCAACCACCCATTTCCTTATGCTGGTGGTGCCTGGAAATTTAGGATGTGAACAAAATCCTCTGAACTCACAAGAACTGTTTTAAGCCCACGCCAGCAACCACCTTAGAAGAAGCAAAGGGGAAATCTTATGACCAACAATTCTGTGGGATACAGCATGTTTGTTGTATGTAGCCATAGAGTGGTATGGGGGAAGGGACATGCCTGCCTTCACATTGATTTTCTTGGACTGCAGCTGGGCTCTCAAAGCATGTGTTTGTTAAAGAGCTTTGGATAAGTTCTGGTTAGTTGTAATTTCTGTCATACAATTACCCCATGCTTTTTGGACTCTGGCTTGTTTGGAAGCACCGCCGAAATAAGCCATCATGAACGCCTTGTACCTGTAGGCAATGACCTGATGGAAGATATCCTGCCCTGATCAGCATCTGCAGAGAGCAAGATCTGAGCTAGCAGTGTCAAAAACATGTTTTGTTCTAGGTTGTCAGCACAGAGGAAAAAAACATGTTCAGAATTTGCATTTGTTGATTCACGCTTGCTAACAAGATAACAACATCGATCAACACAGGGAAACGGAGGTTAATAAATCATAATCACCTCTAAGTTCTCAACAGACTGACCCTAGTCTGTAACCCAGGGTCAAAGTCTAAAGTATTCTGTCTATATGTCTATATTAGCTAACTCAATACCCATCTATTTCCTGAAATGAAGATCTATACTTTGGTGAAAGGAGCCCCGATGCCTGTGAATTTTTCCTTGCCTGATGACAACCCACAACCTGGAAGAAAACCACAGATTCTGTGGAAGAGTCCTACAGTGTCAGCTGGTGATTGACTTGGATGACTACAAATATATAACAAATATGGTGATCCCCATGCCCAGTGTCCCACCCAACCAGCTGTCTGTCTGAAAGGAGTGCATCCCTCCCCAGATGCTGTCACCATTTGCTGTAGCACTCAACCTTAATTAGAGGTTTCCCTTTCAAGTGCTGACCTGTCCTGCCAGATCGGTCCTGCTTAGCTTTCAGCGCCTGATAGGATCGTAAGCCCAGGCAAACGTAAGCAAAGGATAGAAACAGTGGATAGAGATCTAGAATAGGCCGTTACACACATAGCAATGTTATGTTATGCACAAAGGTGCATGAAATATGTTCGAGAACTAAAAAAAAAAAGTCTGCATAGATAGGAGAGTTGCTCAGAGTCCAGGATACTATCAGATCTGGAAAAATGCCATGTGAATGAGTCACTGGAGCATCAGTCAATGGCTGTGTACAGAAAATGCCACAAAATTGGCTGTTGTAGTCTCTCTCTGGCATTTGTACAGTATCATTTAATGGTTTCCATAAATGATTGACTAAAATGTGCCATGGGCCACTTTCTTGCATTATAATTATCTGCCCCACTACCCTGCTCCACTCCAATTCCTACTCACACCCTCCTCCCCTTTAACGTATTTTAATGAAACATCTTTTTGAGATCATCATTGGCGAGCAAATGAAGGCCCTTTGAACAATGTTTTGTATATTCCTTCCACAGCTGCTCTCCAACCAACCTGCCAGTGCATTTTTGGGGTAGCCTGATTCTGAGAAGACTGCAGAGATCCCCGAGGATTGGTATCATCCATTGCACTTGCAACAACTCAACACTGGCTGCCTCTCTACTGCAGGATGGGTCCCTGCTCTAAGCTCTGCCCTGGGCTAGCCTCAGACAGGAAAGGACCTTCACAGCAGGGCAGCTTTTGGCTCAGCTCCTAATTCAAGCACCCCGCATGGGCAAGAGTAAAAAAAAAGGAGTCTGGGACAAAAAAAGGGGAGCCAAGGGGGACTGAGGAAAGGCTGGGAAGCAGGAGGCCCAGACTCAGTTTGGTACTGCTTGTGCGGCAGAACTATAGGAGACAGAAGCACAGGGCCACATGTGGTGGCGCCTGGACCCTCTGCTCCATGATGAGAGCCGTAAGCAAGTCGTACCAGACTGGTTTTGCTTTGAATCTCACAGGAGGATGGGTGGGAAGGATCAACAGGGAGAGGTGCTGGCTGAGTCTGCTGCCACTGTTGCACATAGGTCAGGTGATGCCTCTTATGCTGTCCCTCAGAGCCCAGAATTGCTGTTTCCACCATTACAGCTTGCATTTGGTGGGGTCCAGGACAGAGCCCACCCTCCCACAGGTACTAGGCCCAGACAGTCCTTCACACACCTGCATCCCACTCTGGGAAAGGCAGCAGGGCAGGTCTGTTCTCCCACAGTACACACAGCAACATCTCACAAAATTGGAGGTGCACTCCTCCATCAGCACACAGGGTCTTCTGGCTAATGTAGCAGGAAAGACCAACTCCTAGCCAAGCTCCTGGCTCCAGGACCCTCTTCATAACTCCAGAGAGGAGTGTTTGGCATTAGCTGTCTTCACACTCTGTTTATTTACCAGGCATCTGCTTGGATGACTTTAAATACCTGCATGACAGCCAGTTTCCTGTGCAAATGTGGACATGGGCAATATGGACAAGCCAACCTGTCTAGTCCTAACCCTTGTGCCATGGGGACTTGGCCACTCAGTCACCCTGACCATCCATGCCTTACTGTTAATCAGGCCAGATCATACCTAGTTAGCCTTGTGTCATGACATCCTCCCAGTCCAAGACCTGCATCTTGTACGTCTGACACCAACTGGGAAACCAGACCATGTCCAGAAGCAAAGATGGAGGCAAGGTTTCACATATACAAGTCAGTTGCAAAGACTGCCTCATCATTTGCAAGGCAGAACTGGTCTGCTGGTGCAAGGAAACATTTAGACAAGTTTGACTGGAAAGAGTCTTGGTGTTATTTGCAGTTTTCCTGTGTATTTTGTGTTTGAACCTGAACCACAAAAAGAAATACACAAAGTAAATGGGTTTATATGCAAACAGTGCATTGAAGGAGCAATCACTCTATGACAGATATTTCTACCTGTCTGAATAACAAATACATCCTTTGTTCTCTCTACCACAGTAAAGAGAGTTAATGGAGAATCCATACCTGGACAGAGGTTCTGGCTTCCATCTCCATATCATCATTTTCAAATTGGTTGTAATAAGCTCTCTGGAACAAGGACTGACTCTCCTAATACATTTGTGTAGGTCTGGCACAGTCAGGCAGAGTCTAGAGGAACTGCTGTAATAACTGTCTGTACCAATGTGAATTGTAGCAAGGAGAATGTACAAAAAGATTTTTGCATCTATTACAAATGGGTAAGCATATGCCCCACGAGTTCTGTGTGTTAGCACACTAGAAAAGCCACAGCATACCCTAGGAAACATGTTTTGCTGTTGCAGCTTTGGGTGCTGGAGGAAGACCCACATGTGTCTCACCCTGCTGGTATGTCGTGTCCCCTCGAAGTGCTGCTGCATGATCCCCTAAGGTGATGCCCATCAAGTGTGGGCTCTAAACTCCAGTCAACTGCCAGCTCGGCTTTCACCAAGCTCAGCTCAGATCAGCTTTGGGCACTCATGAGTCCGATCACGCCATGTCCATTTCAAGCTCCAAGCCTTGCACAGCTGATGAGCAGTGCCACTAACCTTGCTTTGTGTTTGCATTAACTGCTGTTTATGATTAAGAAAGGCAGATCAACCCACATGCCACGTGGGATTGTCCAGGAAATGAATCCATGCTGGGGTCCTGCAGTGCTCTCTGCCTTGCCACCAAGTCCCCATGCTTTAATCCTTGGAGCAGTCAGAGACTCAGATGTACCAGGACCTTCTCTATCTGTTCAGCCCAGTTGAGCGCCATATAGACATGACTCACAAACTGAGCCAGACCCCATGTTGCCCAGCTTCAGTCCTATTTTGTCCCAGTGAAAGTCAGATCCTCTACTCCCTAGTCACCAGCATTTCCCCTAAGTGAGTATTACAGCTATGCATGTTTACAGGCCATTCCTGAGTATCATGAGATGTTCCTGAGTTCATGAGATTAATCTGGTTGGGATGGGATGAAACAATTCATTAGAGGGTGCACCAGAAGACTCATGGACAGCTCCATGATCTTCGCAGATGGTGGTGACCTGAACAGGAAAGATCAGCAGCCTCCCCTGGCTGGCCGAGGAGAGACCCACAGTACAGAGTGCACTGGAGAGTGGTTTGGACACCAGCTCCTGAATCCCATCTGGGGCCGACAGACACCCCTTTTGACAACCAGGAGAGCAGATTATTCTGGAGAGTTCCTCTTGCCTATTGGACACACTCCTGTGCACCCTCGAGCTGTCTTCAAGAGCTCTCCAGGGTGGTTTTCTGTTTTTGTCAGTCCTGGTGGTGTCAGACTCTGTCACCAGCTGCTACATATTGCAACAAACCATCAAGTCCTGTTGCTGAACGCATCACAGAGAATCAAGGATTAACTCGAGAAGCGAGAAGGTCACCTACACTCCTCATAGTGTTTAAGCCCAGCACCTCCAAATCTGACCAATTATTAATTTGACAATTATTAATTATTAATTTAAGTGGAACCAAATTCAAATCACATTTTGAATTCTCCAAATTCGGAAACTGCCACTAACAGTTGCTGCTGCTCCCACCTGGATCAGATGATGTGGTAGTGAGGGAAGGAGTTTTCCCTTTCCCACTCTGAGCCAGTACTCACAAAATAACTCAGTGCTTAGATGGGCATGGACAGGCTTAACCATGATAGGCTCCCCCTGAAGTCTGGGCTGCTATGAGCAAAAGCATTAGCTGCTGCCACATTCTCAGACAGCAGCAAATCACCTTTGCTCCCTGCTTTTAGAAGTCTTGGTAGCAGGAGCCCAAACTGTCTGAAAAAGCCTATAGCTTCAGGATCAAGGCTGCCCTTGACAGTGCCTCTCCTTTGGCTCCTTTGAGCAGTAATTAACTCTGTCCCTCTATATAGGAGGAAGAGTCTGTGTGGGGCCAGCCACATGCTCTGGAGCAAAATTTCCCCACAACTAAAAGCCATCATAAACCTCTCCCCTACCTTCTGGTGTACCTTCACTAGCATAAAAGGAGAGCTCTACGTGTGTGTCCGCATGTGTGTTTCTGTGATAAAGCAAGGGAGAGACTGACTTGGTACAATGAGGATTTCAAACAAAACTATTTAATTACGCATATTTTCCACCCATGAGCAGGATGAGAACTAAACATGTAGCAGCTGTTGCTTAATGCATTCCTAGATAGCACACAGATATTATGCTGATAAACACCACTTAAGAACAGAGATAGCAAAGGAGAGGAAGAAAAGTAGTGATGTTAGTTATGCAGACAACAGGTCAGATCTTAGTGTGACTTTAAAACAACCTGGTTTCCATCCCTCCATTTATCACAGCATTTACAGTAATGCATATAGCAGTGAAGCATTTTAATAGCATTTTAGAGGCAGTAAAAGCTTTAGAAAGGTGACATTCATTGCACTGCTGTACAGCTGCCCCTGGAAACTGGAGAGAGCCACATCACATGCACCCTTTAAAACCTGACTTGAAAAAATACCATTTGAAAACCAAATGTTGGTATGGATCCTGTGCTGGCTGAGGGTCTGCATGAGACCAAATATATCACACCTGTTTCAGATCTTTGGCTTTCACCAGAGCAACGCTTACCCAGGGAAAGACATGAACAAAATTAAGAGGTGACAACCCTGTGCTTCCCACACACTGGCCTCTTCCAGTGCACCATGACAATGCCTCCCATGCTGGGCTTGTCCCTTATTCTCAGCTCCAAGAGGTGGCAGCCACATTCCTGCCCTCAGAAAACCACTCCTGTGTGGGACTGGCATCCATCCTCTCCTGCCCTTGGAACAGGAGAAGGACTGACACCCTGGGGAAAAGCAAGTGTACACTGACCCACTCGGACACTCTCAGCATCTCTAAGCTGAACCACCAGTTGCAGTGGGCCTAACACTGTAGACAAGCATAGTGTAAGGCACAGGGAAGGTGTATTAAAAAAAATTAAAACTATTTGCATCTGGCTCATTTTTTCATGTTAATCGTGGGGGGGAAACTCTTTCTGGGATTGAAAAGAGCCCTGAGTCTTTGCTCCTCATTCCCAAGGGGAAGCTTGCCAGCATTGCTCATTACAAAAACCTTTGCAGAAATACCAGCTGCATTGATTCTCTCCAGACATCTCTGAGACTAAAGGTTCAAGACAAAGTTGCAAACATATGTCAGAGAACGAAGAAAGAAAAAAGAATATAGTCCTTGTCCCAAAGATAGTACAACCTCAACAAACCAAACATGTGATGGGAAAAAAATGAAGGGAATCAGGAACAGGCAAAAGCTCCTTGCATCCTGGGACAAAAAAATATCCAGTTCTCAGTACGACCGTGTAGTGGTGAGACTTTCACCTGAGAAAACTAGCAATGATGTGACATTCAAGAGTGACACTGCTGATGACTCCTTTACACTGCTGGGATGGGTGAGCAGGAGCAACCCTAACGTGACCATTTATGAACATAGATCTCAGACTCATGAAACAGGGTCCTGTGGTCCCTGCACATGATGGCTTCTTGTTTGGGGACCTCCTCTTGCAGCCACAGGATACAACAGTATTTGAAGGTCTGTATCTGTCAAAGTACTGATGTAGCCCAATAAATAAAATTTTTGAATATTTTTAGTGGAAGACATAGACCTTGGCATCTCAGGATGTCTCCAGGCTTATCTTGACCTGAGCTGGTGTTAGTTTACCTTAACAGCTGCTAGTGGTCAAGTAACATCTGTATAACCTGTTCTAGCCATATCTCTGTGATACCATATAGGGTAAAACAACAAACATAGGTAGTCACTGCATAACAGGAAGTAGCTTTTTATGTTGATTGAGGCTGGGGGAAGCTGTTGTGCAACTTTCAAGCCTTACCTGGAAACCACCAAGAAGGAAACAGAGTGTGATGAGAAAAAACATAATGATAGCCCCATGCAGACTCCAGGCCTGAGGAGGAAGGGACTGCCACCATGAACATTGTGCTTCTCCCAGTAAACAACTCAGGACACTGATGACTCACAGAGACAACCCAACACCTCTCTGCTTGAGAAGGCTGGTGCCACCAACCACAAGACTCAGAGGGACATCTGAAGGTGAGGATAGCATTGGAAGAGGATTAGATACTAGTAAGTTTTCTTTTATAAAAGTTCTAAGAGTATTATTATTAATGAGGCTTTTCTGCATTTATCTGGATTATAAGTGTTAGTATTATTGCAACTGAACTAATAATAACTTTATTATGTCTTGATTAGCTTAAGATTATAATTAAGCTTTTGGCTCTGTATGAATATAATGTGTTCATCTTTGCTCACAATAATATTTTACGTGTAGCATGAGAGAAGCTGTGAGAAACCCAAGGCTCATTGCCAGGCACTAGCAGAGCTGAGAAAGCCTCTCCAGACAGTGACTTCAAAGACATGAGTGAACCCTGCACCAATCCTTTCCCTTGAAGTCTATCCTGCCCAGTTCACCTGTTTGAGGATGCATAGGACAACTGTTACTCTCACAACAGCCACCAGCCTCCAGATACCTGTAGGCATCAGGAATGAAAATTTTGGTCAACAGCCTAGACAGTAAGAGCTTCAGAGCTGCAGCTATTCAAGATGCTCCTGATAGGCCTTTTCCAGGCATCACTTTAAACAAATATATCACCTACTCCCAGCTTGTGCCCCCACACATACACATACACCCATCACTTTTTTGGCTGTCAGTTTAGCCCTTAATTTATCCAAACTGATCTTTCTCAAAAACTCTTATTCCTCTCAGAGAGTTGTGAGCTGAAATAACCAGTGAGGGAGGGATCACTTACAGCCAGGGCAATGCACCGGTTTGCTGCCTTTGACTCACCTACAGTCAGTTCAGGTTTAGAGTCCCTTGAGAAGGTAATTCTGACCAAAGAACTCCAGCTGCAGCTGGAAACACCTCTCCAACAAGAGCCACAGCTTGGGAAGTAAGAGAAAAACATGTTTCTCGCTGCCATGCTTATCTTATTATCCTCAGATGTTTTCTGATCAATCTCTCTAACTCTGCAACCTCCCTGTCTGTGCAAGGGTCAGGCTGAGCATCACTTAAAGCACCTGAAAAGCTAAAAAATGGTCACAGAAACCTCCTCATCTCCAAAAACTCACTGGCACCATGCAGGCAGACGTAGAAACCATGGTGACATGTCACCCATGCAAGAAGCCCAGCTAATAAGTAGGAACAGAGTCAAGAATAGCCTGAAATGATTCTTGTTAGAAGCTGTAGAGGCTTGAATGGACCCAGATTTTACTGTCAAGCTGACACCAAAAAGTTACTTAGTTTAAAATTCTGCTGAAATAAATTTTTACCCAAGAAAAATGTTCATTTTGACAGCATTTCACCTTCCAGTAGGAAAGCGTAGTGTGGGAATTCAAAACTTTTCAACCACAATTATGTCAGCCTTCTCCTCCACTCTTCACGAGGTAGTTTGCTACTGTTTGTAGAGTACAGTGTTCTTCACGGAGATGTGCTTACAGCAGCCAATCAAGTGTGTACTCATTTTAAGACATTATTCAAGAATGGAAAGTGTCACTTGGGTTGGAGTTTATTATTTCAGATTTTGGGGGGATCTCTTCCTATGACTTCCAGTCATCTCTACTGTATGTAACAGTCTCCAAAGAATATTCTTGATTTCCCAAGGACAAAGAGAAAACAATTCCAGCCTCTCCTTCCTAAAATAGGCAGGGGGGAAGGGGAACATGGGGAAGAAAAAGTGGGAGAAGTATCTTTGTTAGAGGCCCTCCACAGACAGACTGCACAGACAGACCACAAGGAAATGGAGGAATCCTGCTGGTTTCAGATTCATCTTCAATGTAGGAGAAAGAAACCATTTTAAGTAAAGAAAGACATAAAGGCCCATATGTTTCCACCTATTTCCACAAATCAGATTTAAAAAACCCCAGATTTTTAAAAAACTAAACTTGCAAGAAAATCATGACATTTGGTCAAAAAATACTCTGTCCCCAACAGATCAATTGGACTTTGACAGTTTCCAAGGTCCCTCCCCATCACAATAGTACATTGCAACTTGAGATAACCCTCTGAAGGTTTTCTGGAAATATCCCCTCATACCCCTCACATACTCTAGCAAGCAGCCCCAGAAATAGAGTCTCTTTTGGTCAGCAGCTGCATCAAAACCTATTTTATTTGCTTAAGCTGAACCTTGTGCAAAGCAGGAAGCAACACAGCAAGATTTTCTGCAGGAGAAGATGACTCATCTTCTGCTTTACTGGCTACAACAGACAGCAATATGACCCCTCTCCACTGGATGTACATTCAGCTCCTCTTACCTTTATGTTCTGCCCATAACTTCCCCCAGTCTGATCCACAGTGACCAACAGACCTGAGGATTGCAAAGCTGATTCACCTGCTGTACAGGGAATACAGCTGCATGCCTTCTGCTGACACACTGCACCATGCCCTCAATAGGAAATAATTGGAATCTCCCAATGGTGTCCAGGAACATCTGGTTAGACCCAAATGAAGCAAATAAAGGAAAATAATTTTGCAGCTGCCCAGTATTGAGGGCTGGAGCAGATTTCTCAAACTGATCAATTGCCTTTCAGGCACAAAAGGAGTAGTCAGATATTCAAAGTAGTTCAGCATCCAATGCCAAGAAGGGTAACAATGCTAACCTTTCAAAACATGTCCACTGTCTTCTTGCTAATCCTCTGGTTTTCCTCCCATGTCCCAGTTTGCAGTGCGTGTAGATAAACAGTGATTCCAATGGGAGCCAGAGACAACAACAATCAGAGGTGGGGGATCAACTCCAACAGAGGAGGGGACATTTACAGCACCTCTGTAGAAGCCAGCTTTCTCCCCTGCCTCCATTCCTTCTATAAATTCATTACAGCTACTGCCAAGCAGCAGCTTCTCCACTTTTAGGGCTTTTTTCTGTGGCCTATGACTGCTTTTCGCACGGTGCTACATGCACCAAATGCAGCATCCAAGAATCCAGAGCTGATGAAGCTGCTAAAGACATGGGAATTACGTCTGGAAATGGAGGAGAAAAGGAAACTATTCTTAGCATTGTGGGGAAAAGACACTATTAAATATAAGTTGTTCTGTGACTGATGGAGTTAATAAGGTGTGCTTTCCCACAGTTCTCCCTCCAACCTCCCTCCACAATGATACTCCCAGGTCCTTCCAGAATCTGCTGCTAGTTTGGCTGGAGATCTGGGTCCTGTGCTGTGGCTGGCTGGCTTGAAGCTATACCTGCATTGCTTCGTTAGCCAGGATATAAGTGCTCCTCGGTCAACAGGCAGCAGCACCATAGGGTATAATATTGTATATTATGCTGAAGTCTGCCTTTGGCTTGTGGGGAGGGAGCAGAGAGCAGCAATAATATGGATCTTTCTGCTCTATCCAGCTGCCAGTTTTCACAAAACTGTGAGCAAATTCAAATCTTGGAGATCTCTTACTAGATGAATATATGGTAGAAATCACACTATAGGTTCAAAAGCTTTTGGGGGACAAGAGGGAAGGGGAAATAAATAGAGGGGGAAAAGTAAATGCAAAGCTTCATTTCCCTAGGTAATTAGGTTTAAAAATACTGGTAAATGGCACTACTGTGGACTTTACACACCAATTTAGCACAGGATAGCCTGCAGATAACAATAGGAATCCATTAGGGATACAGGGGAAGTGTGAGGTCACCCTTGCTGCAACCTGTGAAAGACTTGCTGGACTCATTAAAGTCCCTTTCAAGCTAACTTTAAGCAAGTGTGAGTAATTAACAGACAGGTCAAAGAGGGAGAAGGAGAAAGAAAAAAGAAATGCAGTAATAAAGTCTAGTCTGGAAGACAGCCTCTAACTGGCTGCTAAATTGTGACATGGCTGAGAGAAATGGAAATCCCCTTGCTCATGAGCCGCTGAGTGGGCACTGGGCTGGGGAATTTATCTCCATGAGGGGCCAAGAGATTGCAGCCTCACTGGAGGTGCAGCATGACTCCATTCGGATTCCCCGGTCCACCGGGTCCCCTGGGAACTCTGGTTTCCCTGGCCGATGGCCCTCTGGAGAAGCTCCACAGAAAACCAGCGAATCCACGTGAATTACAACTTGCAGCACTGCAAAAGGGTGTGATTTCTGATGATGCCTGAGGTTCCTATATCTCTGTTTTTCTGGGATACTATGGTTTTTCCTGAGAGTGTTGAACATTTGTCTTTTGAAAAGCAACTCTGTGAAGCGCTGGAAGAGGAGATAGCCAAAATGAGGTTAGAAAGCTGCACCTCTGCATCTGCTGCAGCTACCATTACAGTCTTTTGCTGTGCTAGTAAAACGAAGCAGAATAAGAATAGGGAAGGGACCTTTAGCATCCTTAGCCCCTGGCTTCGAGATCTGCCAACTGCCTAGTCCACATCAGAAAATATTCTGCCTGCCAGGCTGACTTCTTGTTTGAAATTTTGATTTTTCTCCAGATCTATGTCATGCATTTGCCTCTGCCACTGAATTGTATTCCAGTTATTTCACCCATCTTCATTTCTGTCACTGAGGCCTATCTATAATAGCTAGGAGATGAATAGTCCAGTTCAGGGCATCAAAGCTCGATTTATTTCTTTGAATTTCCTCATGAGCCTCCTGTCTTGATTAAGATCTCCAGCCATTACTGAAACCCAAAAGCCCAAATGCAGAGGGAAAAAGTTAAACTGGTGCCAACCTATGTCATCCCAGAGAATCCTCCTTGAGAAAGCTGTACTCTTCATTGCAGTCAGCTAAAAACCACACGGGTAGGCAGGTGCTGACACAAAACAGGATGAGAAACAGGAGGATGAACCTTCCCATACAGTTGCCAACAATAACAAAAGAAAAGCACCTTTTCAGAAATAAAAAAAAATAATTTATTTTTCTCTTCCCTGTTTGTCTTAGAGGTGTCCTGCCCATTATTTCCCCATGTTGACCTGCCAGTCAGGTCTCATTTCAATTAGAAACCCTACACCAGCATAACTGCCTGGATTTTAAACCAGCCCTCCCTGCTCTGGCTCTTTCCCATGGGTTGTATTGAGGCACCTGGGAGCTGAAAAGCTGAGCCGATGTGGGTTTGGAGGTTTTGTGGTGGTGCAGCTCAGCCACAGAGGGTTTGCTCCAGAGCTGGGACTGCAGCAGCAGGATCTCTAGATGCAGGGGAAGGAAAAGCCTGTGCCAGAAATAGCTGCAGTGCTCCAGCAGGCCCCGCAGACCACCAGGCAGACACCATCTTCCTGTAAATTACAGACAACGGAGTGCTGAGCAGTTCCTCATGTGCCCCAGATAGCTCTCAGCCCCAGATGGGCTGCAGAGAGAGGAACTGCCATGACCAGGGCGCCCAGGGTGGGTGGAGGCAGGTGAGAGGATGGATATGTACTGGGAATGTGCCTCACAGTAATTTCTGATCCCCCATCAGTCCTTCTCCTTCTGCTCAGGACTATCCTGAATGGCATGGGAGTCTCCCTCTGGACAGTCTGGGTCAAGATTCTTGTTGCTTAACCAGCCATGAAACACCAGAATAATTCTTCGTGAAAAGTGAGTAAGAAAGACATATGCAAGATGCACAATTTAGGTCTGGTCCAGACTGGTTGGGTTTTCTGCAGGGACTGAACTTCAAACATGTAGATGCGAACCAGCAGCTTCCACAGCTGTCTGTTATGGCTTACCCTTTAACCTTTCCCACTAGGCAATGTGAACAAAGCCCACAGGCAGGAGTTTCTACACAGAACTGGAGGGTAGAGAAGCTGGAAATGGGGAATGATGTTGGTTAATGACTTGGTAACACTTGAATGACATTGGTTAATGACCAGACCTACTTCTACTGTACATAGCTTTTATATTTCCTGCAGGTCATTAGTGTCCTAAGCACCATGAGCTTTCAGTCTGAAGCTATTCATGGCACATGGTACTTGTTAGTAGTTTTGGCAGCTTATAGCAACTCTAGTGCATAATTTGCATTATGGTCAATTCCTGTAATCTGATGAATCTCATTATCCTATAATGAATTTCTTACAGCACCCCTCTTGCCATCATGAAAATATTGAGGATCTCAGCTCCCATTTTAGGAAAAAAGAGTTTCCCATGCTCGTGTCCGTAAATTTCTTCAGTGAACCATAAAGGTTTGAGACCACAAGGCAGATAAGCCACAGCTACAGTCTTAGACCACGGAGACTGAGCCGTGCTTCTCAGAAGCTTCTGGGCAGCAATGCTGTGTGTCAGACCACTGTCACTGTATGTGAGTATTTGGCCATGGACTCAGCAACACAGTAAAGAAATAGGAGGGGGGGAATCAGCCAATTAAAACATCTTAAATCCATCATTTTACAGACGCATTGTAAGGGAACTAAATCACATATTAAAAGCCTGACTTAAGCATACCCTGAGCCTTGCACTATAGATTAGCATCCTGCAACACTGCATGCTAAAGCTCCTACCTCTCCAGAGGGGAATCAGCTCCTACAGTTTGAACAAGCTCCTCCACTGAATCCAAGCTTCCAGCCAGACATTTTGCATAGACGGTGACAAGCTCCTTCCCAAATTCTATCAACCCCTTTGGGTCCACAAACCCTACAAGATGGGTCCTCATCTGGCAGTCGCAACAGGCTTTGTAGTTTCCTAGAGTTGCAACCTCACAGCTCACTTCAACCTGCAGAGCCCAATACCTACAACCAGCTACTCTTTTGGAAATAACCTGTCAACAGTTTTCATGTTCTCTCTGGCAAGCCACACCATCTCAGGAGGTCTCCAGCAGAAACCTTCTTGGAAAACATGTGCTATGATCTGATGTTCCCTACCTGATTTTTCTGGAGCAGAAAATATGAATTTGTTGCTGCAGCAACACAGGTTTCTGGGCAACACGGCCAAGAGCTTGTTCCCTGGAGATGAAATCAGACATGAGGTTTGACTGTGGGAGGTAGTGAACTGTGGAAGGAAACTTTCCCTTCCTGTGATCTGCAATGTCCTAAAACAGAACAACGGTGTCTCCAGTAGCAGTAACCAAGTATCCTGTCCCAGCACTGACTTGCACATCAGCTCTCATCCTAACTGGAAAGTCTTAGAGGTACGGTTGCTTGAAGGGATTTGTTAGGTGATTCCAAGATATGTGCAGCGGTGAATTTTATTTTCATTCACTCATCTGCATGAGAGCTCCAGTGAGTCTGAACAAGACGGTCTACCACAGTTTGGATATGTCTAGGGGGAGAGAAATGCTCTTCTATGTGGCAGCAATAGAGATGCAGAACCAAATGCTTTTCTTCACAATATGCAGTCCAGAGAAGAGAAAATATAAGCGAAGGTTTAGGAACAGCAGGTTTTCATCCAGTACAGGTGCCCAAGGAGTTAGGAGATGAGACCATGCAGCTTTTGACACGAGCTTAGCTTATTCCTTAGTGCAGTGGGATGTGGAGCATTTGCTCTCTGTGCTCCATAGCTTTAAGGTAAAATATGTTCTGCGCAAAATAGACAGGACTCTGGGGACAGGATCCTGTCCACCTAAAATTGTGTGTCTATAGTGGAGGTGACTCTGTCAGTGGTGGGCCTCTCGGTACAACTGGGAACCTGCAGTGTAATAAGAAGCAGAGAACTTGACTTCCAAGGGCTGTATTGACTCAGTCACCCCAGGAGTTTGACGATATGCTCAGATGGAGACAGCTTTCCGCTGCAGAAGCCCACGTTTGGTCAGATGGCCCCAGTCCTGCTGTCCGTTCCTGAAAGAGGTGGGAAAAATTGTTTAGTCTCTGGTATACAGCAGGACACTTGTTCTTCCTGTCTGCAAGAAAGATTGCTTCTTCACTCACTGTTTGTCTTCATTTTGCCTTTGAAGAAGTGTAATCCTCAAAATACCCACTGGACCTGCTGGTCCAGGGTGCTGGACAAACTTCCTTATAAGAGCCCTGGTCATTATATAAAAGAAACACAGCAACAACTTTGCATTCCTTTGCAAATACAATCCCAGGCTATGCTCTGGCCAGACAAACTCTGTTCCAGTGTCCTGAGCCCCTGGTGTGAAACTGCTGGGGGCAGGAACACTTCCCAAAAATTGGAAGGAAACCCATTCCCAGCTCCAGATATGCTGGGAAGAAGGAGCCAAAGGGGTTTAATATTTGATAAGAACTGCCTTGCAGGGTGTGTGGCTGCACAGAGACACAGCCCCTTCTCCCCAACTTCTCCTGCCCTGCTCCTCCCAAGTCCACCCACAGAGCTCAGGGCTGTGTCCACCATCCTCACCTACCCTCACCCTACAAAATCACCAGCCTGTTGGGCAAAATTCCTGCATGTCCATCTCCCTATCTCAGATCACCAGCAGGTTTTCTGGCTGCCACCAGGCTTTCTGGCCATCTCAGCATTTTGGGAAAGAACCAAAACTTCAGAGAAGAGAGGGAATGGCAGGAGATGGCAAATTTTCCACTGTCTGTGGAGAGTAGACTATGGTCTGAGTCCTCTTTGCTGTGCAAGAGGGGAGATCAAAGCTGTTGTTGACATGGTCAGTGTAGTGGGTAAGGAAGGCAGCATCCAGCCATCCAGGGCTGTGAGCTTTTGTATCTCACATGCCTGGTAGATGAAGTGTCTGCAAGATCTAAGGGAGTACCTGGTATTTACATGTCTGCATGTGTACGTCTGTGTGGGAGTAGGGTTTGTATATATTATAAGGAGAAACTGCAGGTGGTACAGCCCAGTTTGGTTTCTAAGGGCTGGTTCAAAGCCCATTAAAATCAGCAGGAGTCATTCCACTTACTGTGATGGAGTTTGACCACATCTCTCCTTGCCCCTCCCCAACATGGCTATGACCGCAGGGCTGCTTCCTGCTGCATAACCTCAATTAAACCTTGCAAGCAATGGGGCTTCCCATGTTCACTGTGGTGGCTGTTTTACAGGGAATCGCTGGAGATGCCCCCTCCTCTGGTGTTCACACCCTGCAGATACTTAGAGGCAAGTGTTGCACATTCATCATTCCTTGTTCAAGATACTGAGATCCCATTGTTTGATTTGGTTTTGTAAATTGGCGCCACCAGGTTTTTTTCTGTCTTTTGAGTTGCTTTTATCTGAACACACTCCAGAAACACCTCCCTCCCCAGGAGCCAGATTTGAGGTCAGAAGGGATCATCACCTCATCACCTTTCTCCATACCCTGGTCTATCACGTTTCTACCAGCTCTGCCTGAACTGCCTATAACCTGTCTGCAACTAAAGTATCCATTTCTGAAAGGCCTTTGTGCTGGATTTGCAGACATCAAAATCTGATAACCCCTTTGCTCTAATGGCTGCAGCTTGTGCACAGTGATGGTGTGAATTTTCTGCTTCGGATTTGTCAGGTTTCTGCTGTGCTCTCATAAAAGTGCCCTTTAAGAGCTTATCAGTTCCATATAAGTGTGTTTATAGCCTGTAAACAAGCCACTTTTCTATCTTCTTTTCAGGAAGATCACAGGTTTATGCTCCTGAAGACTTCCACTGCAAGGCATTTTATTTCATGCTTTCTGTTTTTAACAGCTTTTAAAAATGTAGATGCTGGAACAGGACCAAGCACTAGGGTATCAGTCATAAAGATGCAGGGCTGTTTCCACTTGTCACTCCCCCCCATTTATAGAGCCACAGATTGCAACAGCTTGCTTTGTCACAACTTTGAGTTAGAGATCAAAATTGAGCTGTTTCTCCTCTTTGAGCCACAAACCCTTGTCAGAAACATTGCTGCCTGCTCTCCTCCTCCTTGTCCTCCTCTAAATACCACCCAGCACCATGGCTGTCTGGATGTGTCTCACCCAAATCTTGACCAGGCTGAACAAACCCATTTAGCTTTTCTATCCCGATAACATCACAGGTCAAAGTGGAACAAACAGAAAGTGAAGGGTTGAGCCATTGAAGTGGATCGAGATCTGCCACTGGGGTGCCGTGGACAGTAATGCAATGTTCTGCATGAATGTGCAGGAGGTGTGTTCAGGGACAATGTACTTGCATAGATAGAGAATTTTTTTAATTCCAGGGTGTTATCAGATCTGGAAAAATGCTGAATGAGTGGGTCCCCGCAGTATCAGTCTATTGCTACACCATGAAGGGGGAGCTGTATTCCCTCTCTAACATCCACATTATAATTGCACAGCCTCTACAAATAATTAACTGAGCCTAACAAGTTAAACAAAGCCTAACTCTTTTCCCTGCATTAAATCTGTATTATCAGTTCACTCCCCACCCCAAAAATTAATTTTCACTCTCAGACCACACCCCTTTATTATGATAGATAATGTGAAATTCTCTCCCAAACAATTTGGTGGGAATAATTGGAAGAGAGGAGTCTCAACCTGTTTGGGAAGAAGAGAAAGTCTGGGGGCAACAGAAATTACAAGAACATTCAGTCCCCATGCCACAAGTTAAAAGCTGATCACATATATATTCATGCGTTCATATGTAGGCGTAGACATCTCACTACTGCCACACATTATGGTCGTTTCAGCAGCCAAGGCTTTCCATAATGCTTTCTACACAGCATTGAAGTAGGAGATAAAACTGCATTGCTCGATCACTGTAACTCCATGTCCAAAACACTGCACACTTGCACTGTGAGCCAGGGCTATTAAGGATAGACACAATCATGCACTTTTCTTAATAATCCTGTAGTCTGCTCCAAAAACGGGCCACTCATCCACGAACAGATGCATAGTGAAATGTTGAAGTTTGCTAACACCCCTCCTACACTCTACACCCCAGCATCTCCAAGAGCTCCCACTGCTTTATCCTTTTGCCCACAGCCCATACTACCTCCCAGGTACGGCAATGCTGCCTGATGTGCTGTTTTTATGCAGTGCCTTAGTGTGGGACCAACCTGAGGAGACCATTAGGGAAGGTGGTGGCTGGAACAGAATAGCCAGGTGGTGGTGAATGTAGAAGAGGGGAGACTATGCCAGCTATGGGTGTAGTTTGGCGAACAGAAGGGAAATAGGCAGTGGGCTGAAGCTTCCCATTACTTGGAGTCCCAGCAGTCTGTCACCATGGAAAACTGCCTGTTTTATGAAATTAAAGCTTTCTAAGGTAAGAATTTATTCCAGGTAATCACGAAACCTAAGATAGAATGGGAGAGTGTCTGGTAAGGCAAGAAGAACAACCATAAGGAGAAAGGCTCTTGTCAGGATCAGTTTGCTTGTAGCAAAGGGCTGCTGACTCTTCTCTGAAATGGAGACTATTTTGGGGCTGCCAAGAGGCCACAAGCAGCCCTCTGAGCTGAGGGACTCCTCCTACCATGGACAAATAGGATACAGGGGAGGGAAAAAGGGTCAAGCTGTGTCTCTAACCAGAGTGAACCTCCCAGGAACTCACCTCCAGTCCTTTTCAGAGCCTGGAAAAGTGGCTTTGAAACTTATAACTTATCCTGAGATAGTGGCTGTAGACTCTAAGGCTGTCTTGAGAGCTCCTGTTGCCTGTACGGTGTATGGGCACCTCATGCAGTCTCCCCTGGTCCCAGTGTGGACAAAGCATTCAGATAATATAACATGAAACAAACCACAACTGTACCTATGAAGCTTTAAATCAGATTAAATCAATGAGGAAACAAAATAAGTGTAAGTACTGTCTTTATTCTGTGAAATTATAAAAGAAGAACTAATATGAAAACAAATTTCCCACACAGGAGAAGCCACAGCAAACAGGACTTGGTGCGAACCACTACTGGAGTTTGTCATGGGCTTTGCTTAACCCAGTACTAGTGCGAGTCAGAAAACTACCTTCTCCAAGATGAATCCTGACAGGACAGGGAGGAAGATGGTGTCTTGAGGGGCAAACCCAGAAATCACTGTGGCCAAAGTAGAAGCTGGTTTGCACTGGAACCGCCTTAACTTTATGTCCATCATCCCCAGATTGTTTTTTCCATCTCCTACAATGCTGCATTCAGAAATGGTCGTGCAGCCCTTCATGGCAGCTTTCAAAGACAGTCCACCTACACAGCAGAAGAAGTACATGCCATGTGTCAGGGGAACCAATCTCCATAGCTATTCCCTCCCTGGCCAAGGAGGTCCCCATTTCCACCCCAAGAACTGTCCAGTCCTTTATATCCAGTTGGCTCCAAACCCACCAACCCATTCCTGTATGTTCCCATCCCCTGAACAAATTTGAAGGAGCAGCAAGGTCACCTTGGTTGACTTGAAATACAAAGGGGTTAGGGTTATCTTTTCTTTCTTTCTACTGAATAAGGATGATTTTTTTTAAATCTAAACATTTTAATTTTAAAAATTGAAAAGCTTTTGAACAGTTTTCTAATAGTTTCACTAAATAGTGTTCATTGCACCGTCCTGTCCCTGACATTTGAACAGGATGACTATCTCTCAGCCAATTTTGACATGTGGGTGAGAAGTCTTAAAGACATTACAGGCTGAGCCATTTATTTAGACAAGACTATTCTCTAAGGCCTTACAGGATTTAGCCAAACCAACAGAGAAATGCCACTCACATGTCCACTGAGGGAGAGCATGAAACCTGAACTTGTCCTTTACCAACACTGGAGCATCCAGCTGAGAAGGAGATCTGAGAAGATGCTGGGTCCCTAACTCCCCATTCAGATATTCTTGCTCCTGTTGCTTGCTTTTGCTTACACTGCTCATGTTCCTCTGCTGCACAGACTATGGAGGAATATTCTGCTGGACTTTCTCATCTCAAATACAGATAACATGTAAGGGTGCTTCATCAGTTCCTCAGCTTCCTTTGCTCCCCTACACCACTGCTTCCTCTGCACAGCTATTCACACTGTACAGGTCTCCTTTATTTACAGTGGCGGATCAATCAAGTCAAGACAAGTTAGGAACATTTTTTATTTCAGTGGTACAATGAATTAATTGCATCACTCTATTTCCATTGCTGTGACTAAGAAAATGCTCATTTTCCTTCATGTTGTCTCCATGAAACACCTTCTAATTCAGAGTTTGGTCAACACTTCTATAAAGTGTATAGCAAAGACCTTCAGGCATCATATCATCACCTAGCAATATTATCAACTCACAGGAACTTCATCCATAACCATACACAAGATAATTTTTTTCCAGTCTGCTTCTACAGATGGTGCCACTGCCCTTAATTTCCACATTATTTTTCTTGCCTGCTGGAGCACAGGTGGGACTGCCATGACAATGTGGAAGCCTTTTACCTGCAGCAGGGGAGGAAAGGGAGTGACCAGGGAGCTTGCTGCCTACTTTCCTCTCTCTAATTACAGCTCCTGAGGTGGGAAAAAAATTCTGAAGGAAAGAATTACGTGCTGGTGGTGACCTCAGCTGTTCAAAGGCTGGAGTTTCCTTGCAGAGAAGATCTTTGGGTACTCCAAAGGCTCAGCTGCAGGGTTCATGCGGAGCGACCTGTCCCTGGCTCTCCAAGAGCAGAGGCACCACTACAACAGTGTCTTGTCCCCAGTGACCAATGTCACCTCATCAGAAAGCCAGTGGCTCTGTACTAGTTTCATCTGAACCTCCACTGAATAGGCAACTGGCTTAGCTCCAGAGTTATCCTCATGCATCCTAGCTAGGGCCAGCAGGTTCAGGGTCTTGGTCAGATTTATTACATGTCCATGTATCAGATTGCTTCAGGAGTACAGTTCTGCTATTGACCTCAGTTATGCCATGCTATGAGGAATCCCAACAGTTATTCTTGCATGATGGGAGAGGAGGAAGAAAAAAACACCTGTGACCTTTTATCAGCTTTACACATGTTCCCTTTTAGGTCCACATTTCTTCCTCTATTTCCTTCACAATTTTCACCCTTTTTTATTTCTCTGTGTTGCTTCATCTTAGACTGATTTCACCCATTTAACCAAAAAGATGAAATACAGCCCCAAATACAAGGCAGTTACCAGAATTCATTAACCCAGCAAGGTCAACACACTGGGTTTCGGATCCAGTGCAGTTTACGATTTCGTTACCGCACTGAAAGGAGTCCACGCTGTAGCAGGCAGGACACTGGTATCCATTGGGGACATTGTTCTCTGGTGGCACTAGAAGGAAAGAGATGGGCTGTAATTGATTTTAATGAGGGAACGAGAGGAACGAGCCAAGTGATGGCTTAGCCTGGAAGGCCTCACCTCAGGACAGGGCAGACAGAAAGGGGACAGGGTATAAGGAAACGGAGATCTTACGGGAGACAGAGATTGTTGGACAGTCATCGCCTGTGCAGCAAGCCAAGTGACTCCTTGCTTTTACCTTCCCATAGTTCATGGTGATAGGGCCCAGCTGGCAAATGCTGGATGGCAGGCAGGACTTGATGGAGGAAGGGATTGCCATCCCCCCTGTAATGAAGTGGAAGGCAGGGGCAAGTCATTAAACACAATATAACTCCCTTCCCCTCCCATTAGTACCTACAGCAAGAGCTCCTAAGCAGCTGTTCTGGGGCCTGAGAGGCATCTGGGGACAGCAAAGTCCCCCCAGAAGCAGCACCGCTGATCCTAGTGATCCCCTCAGAGGAATGAGGGTGCCATCACATCTGAGACACTAATGAGGAATTTCTCTTTCTCCATGTTGTGCTTAAAGACAGGAAGACAACACGACTCCTCAAAGCCAGCTGGCCTTGTTGCACCTTAGCCAGAATGCTCCAGTCACAGAGCTTATGGGGCGACTCACATGCCTCTGACCCATAGCCCACATTTCTTCATGCATAGTCCACAGAGCACACAGTCCATTGCAACCACAAGCATCCTGACACAGGCAAGTCTAGTCTTCCCCATTAACCAAAGCCAAAAGTTGTAAAAGGGGAGCAGAACAGTTACACTGAGTCTACTGAGGCCCCTCCAGCACTTCAAGGATGAAGGGTGGCTTTGCAAAAGCAGAAGGAAGATATGCACTAGAGCTGCCAGCACCAAAGCTGTTTGGATATGAGCAAACCTCCAGTATAAACCTCCAGTATAAAAGCCAACAGTCACATCACTGAAGCTGGGCGATGGCCGAGGCTGTGCCACTAACACAACCAAGTGTGCAGTTGTGTCAGGGCTCAGCACTCATCTTCGGGTTATCAACCATGGGGACATGGTGATAGCTCAGCCCTGGTGGTGCCACCAGGTGGCCTGGTGTCCTCTTCCCTGCTTGAAGATAGGACTCAGATGCAGGCCAGTTTCTCCCTCCATCCATGGCCAATGCACCTTCAGTGCTAGATGCCAGCAGCCTTGTGTCCCTCACAGTTCAGCCTCTCAATCCAACTACTCACCTTAGCCAGAATTAAAAGCCAATGTCTTTTCCCAGTATGCTGCCTAGGTCCTCCCCTCCATAACTAAGAACAAGCCCTCCCAGTAGGAAACTGCTGCTCGAGATAGAGGAATAGACAGCTTTTCCCATCCTGGACCATCCTGATCTCTGGGTCCTCTAGCAGTGAAAAGGAAAATGAACAGCTTATCCAAGGACTCACCATAAGGCCAGTGAAAGAGGTGGGGAGAGAAACCCATCCCCTGGTCCCACTCCAAAAGCCGCACTGGCATACAGCCATAGTGGATGTCTCACATACCTATCATGACCTCATGCAGAATGATGCCGCAGGAATCTTCACCACCACTACAGGTTTTCATGGGGCCAGAGCAGCTTTTTCCTATGCTGTGACAAACCTCACACTGAAGGGAGGTCCCTGGGGAAAGAAGAACATGTTCCTAGGTAGCAGTCATGAGGGATCTCACTTCCCCTTTCATTGATGTTTTGCTTCAGCATTTGATCAGCACTTTTCACATTCCTCTTCCTTTATTTTTCCTGCTTCATTGCTCAATTAGTGACTTTTTTTAGTATTTCTATTATTATTTATTCTAGTATGAACTTGAATTTGGGCAAGTGCGGGGAATCCATTTTGGAACAGCATTTTACATTTTAACTACCAATACCCAGCCAGCTTCCCTTGTCTCCTCTACAGTGATGTTTGCTTGGTTTTCCTGGGTTTGCTTAGGAAAGCATCCCCAGAAACCCCTCTGTCCTGGCAGGCATTCATGTATCCCTGGATCCCAGGCCCCAAATGCTCTCCTTGCAGTGAGCAGGGGCACCCAAAGGTCTTGGGACCAAGAGGCTGTCAGCAGGTATTAACTGTGCTATGTACAACATGAGGCATGGCTGTCTCTTTGTAGGTATTAGGGGACACTTCAGAAGATGATCAGAATATCAGGCAGTCAGCAGGAAACGCTTAGAAAAGAATAAGGTGTTTATCAACAGAGGACAAACATCATGTCTTGCTTGACACACAGTCATCGGGAGCCAAGAGTCCAGCATGCAGATTAAGAGGGCCAGGGCATGTGTCAGTTCCCTAAACCCAGGTACCATCCAAGGTACCTTGCAGTGGCTGTGACATCTACATGGGGTGGCAGGTATGACACAAGACCTCCAAGACACCAGTGCTCTTCCAGAGCAAAGCTGAAGGACAGGTGAGATGACATACAATGTCTAAAATGTCACATGACCCTGGGCATGAGCAAAAAAAATGAGCCTCTAAGTTTGTGGTAAATGGCATCTGGAGATCAATTCAGCCGACCAAAGGTCTGTCTGCCTCAGAGTAACCTGAGTCACTCCCATGACTGTCCCTGCTAGATCACCAGTGACCACCATGGGAGCTTAGAGAGCCAGCTCCCATTGTAAATGTCTACACCTCCATCTGCACATTGTCTTATAGCACCAAAGATCCCCCAAGATCTGTCACCCCTCTGCAGTGCAAATCCCCCTGGATGAGGGGTTCTTATGGCTCAGACAGCAGGAATGGCCCCACAAGTGTAGCACCCATTCCCAAACCACTTCATGTCCCACAACCCCACAGGTCCCAGCAGAAAACTCACCTGGGTCCAGGAAAGCCAAGAAGAAGCTGAGGCCAAGGGACACTTTCATGCTGGTGGGATGTAAGCACACGGAGCTGCCAAGTCTTGCTGAACACAGCACTGTGTGCCACAGGGGCTTTATAAACTGGAGAGAAACAGTGTTTTGGGGAAGTGGTGGTTGGGGAAGTGCTCTGAAGAATATAGATACTGCAGAGCACTAGCACCAGTGTTTGTTTTTAGATTTAAAGCACAAGTTCTGCCTTTTCCTCTGCATGAATAATGCTGTTTGTCTTTCCTCAGCCTAGAGTATGCAGCCTGTGGGGAAAGACTGGCTTCCCTGGGGTCTATCAGGTATGTCTCCAGCGCAGACTTTGTTTGAACAACATTCAGCCTCTGCCATACATATGAATGACGGAGAAGAAACCATTTGAACAGCCCTGTTGTGCTCTCACCATTAGGCCCAAAGAAGGAAAGTGTAGCAAGGGCCAGCCAGGAATTTTCCTCGTGGCTGAGTTTTTGCTGGCTGGTTTCCCATCTTCCTTCCCATCAGACAGTCAGGAACCCTCATGCCCTGAGTACAGCAGCAAAGCAGACAGTGGCAAAGCAGTGAGCTTCCTCTCCAAGCTGGCATGCAGCTTCTGTATGCAATATGACTGCCAATGCACACCTTGGAGCAGGCTCAGTCAAAGGTTCCTGTGGTTGAATATGTCAGAGCTGCAAAGCGGGTCCTCCAGGGTACGGTTTTGATATAAACACTTGGAAGTTGCTAAGAAAGTCTTCTATTGTACCTCTGGGTTTTAAATCAAAGCAGCCAGCAGGGAGAAAGCATCGATGTGGCTTTGAGACAGCCTGGTCACAGCTTAGGTAATAAGGTAATAGAGGGTTTTCAATGCCCTGAGATCTCATGATGACCTAATGCCAAGTAGCAGTGACCAACTTGCCATCAGCCCAAAGGTTCCCTGCCCTGTGTGCAGGTTTTATCAGATATGCTCCTTCACTGAAACCGTTCCCTACCCTGAAGATATCCTCTATACCCATGTCCTGAACCAGATCGGACAACCATTTAGTTTATGCTCCTCCACGACTTTTTGCATTGACAGCAAGGAAGAACTGAAATGCTCTTGTGCCCCCACTCAACTGCAGTACCAGCTCCTTGGGTGAGATACTGCTCCAAGCAGACTTTTTGCTGCAGGGGTGTTGTGACGGTCTGACAAATTATAGTCAATGTCTCAAACATTTATTAAAGAACTTTGGTGGAAAAGATGCCTCTGTAAAAATTCTGGAGTTGTGTGAACAGGACAATGTGGTCAGAGGAGAGGGCCCCACAGAGGGTGGGACCGCACTTCTCCAAAACGACATTCCTTATCTTAAGTGACCATGAGAAGAAGCAAGAAGCACAGCGTATGCGCCTGGAGGAGGGGGCCCCACAGAGGATGGGACTGTGCTTCTATCATAAGCGGTCATGGCAGCAGAGAAATAGAAGCAACTCCCCAATGAACCCCCCCCGCCCCCCAAGCTCACTGACCAATTCCAGAGAACCCTGGGAACGTGAACTGCTCATGTCGAAACCACCGATGAACACACTATAAAAGAAGGAAGAATGAGTTCTCAGTGTGCACTCTTCAGAACTGGATCTCTACACTGGCTGGACCAATGCTGGACCCAGGACAGGTGAAACCCTTTTCTTCTTTTTCTTTTCTTTCTGTCTTTCTTACTTTCTTTTTTCTTCTCTCTTTTCCACAGTCCCTACACCTCATCCTTTGAAACATAAACCATTGACCAAGTCTGAGACTAGGAGTGGATCTAGCCACCCCTGGGCTCCTTTTTGAGAAGGAGTCCAGAAAGTAAGGGGGTCCACTCTGAACCTCGTAACTCAATGGGAAGGATCCCCTTCTGACACAGTTTCATGTTCCTTTTTCCACTTCTTTTCCTATACCTTCCTTCTCTTTTCAAACAGTGGCTTAATGACATGATGCAAGGTTCATATTGATAAGTTCACTTGTACTTGGGCAAGGTTAGTTTGGTTGAATAAATGTTGATTGTTGTTTGAACTCTCCTGGTGCTGTTTCGCCTTAATTCTAGAAAGGAAATCCATGAACCTGAGTCGCTCCAACTTTGGGACACAATAGGTGCTGAGCTTATCTAGCCTCCAGACACAAAGGCAACACAAACAAGTCCTCCACAGCAGCGGCATGCAGACCACAAATACAGAGGGGTAATGAATCAGAAATACAAGGTGCAAGGATCTTCCAACGCTCACCCAGTCCATCCCGCTGCCCAGGACAGCTCTAGCCCAGGACAAGGGCTGTCTGTAGGGATGTATCATACAGCACGGAAATCCAGCCTGCTGGGGAGTGAGTCTCACCTTGAACATGGTGGGGCTACGTTTTTGATGAAGAGCAGAGAGTTTCACTTCTGAGGTTTCCTTCCTACTGCTGCACAAATGAGCTAAGTGCTGTTCCTGGCTCTACCAAAGACTTCCTCAAATCCATAGAGGAAAACCACAGATCTTGCTGATGTTCCCTCTCACTCATTTGCTTTGTTTTTCTGTTTCTCTCTTCCACCCTACTGTCTGCTCTTCCCATTTGAGACTAACCTCTTCAGAGAAAAAGTGGTCTTGTGACATTTCCAAATATATTGAGCCATCCAGTCGGAGCTCTTCTTAGCTAAGCCCACAGCACCATGAGAATGGAAATCAGTGCAATCACACTGGATAAAACCCTAGGTCCCCCAACATCCATAAAGCTGGTATCACAAGAAGACAAGGGAGAATTATATCATCACTTTGAATTTCTTTCTCAGCTCAGAAATTGTCTTACGCCAAAGTAGATACATTATAATGAAGTCAAACTTCTGACTGCAGCCAGTCCAGGATTAAAATTCATTCCTCGTTGGCCTTAAACCTCAGACTGAATAAAACCCTGTCCCCAGGCAGGCTGCGGTACTCAGATCAGGGTGATCCTGCCATTTAACTACATGTGGGTCTGCAGATACAGGTAGGGAGATGAGTGGATGTGACTGTCTCTGGTGATTTTAATTTCATGCCCTTTCATTTAATATGATTACTGAAGTGCCTGGGGGATTTTCCCTGAATGACATGACTGCGCTAGCCCCACTGAGTTATATTGAACTCACCTGTTTCCCACCTCTCATGGAGGGAGGGTGTGAAGTGGCAGCCTTTTCATGTGCATTTTTAGAGATGAAATGAAGCGGAGCAAGGAGGAGCCACAATTTGCAGCAATAACAGACCTGTAAAAATAAGACTTATGAGAGAATGTGGAAACAATAAAGGTGCTCTGGGAACACCCAGTCATATCACGCATATCTGCAAAAACCAAGGACTGGATAGGAAAAAATATCACAGGACCCTTACATGAGGCATTGAGGGAATTTTCTAACAGTGACTATAGTGAAGATGATTGCCTCAGAAGGTGTGGATCCTCCATCCTGGGTGGCTTGGAAAAACAGGCTAGACAAATACTTACTGGGAATTATTTAAGTTGATAGGATCCTGCTCCAGGGCTGAGAGATAGATTAGATGATCTCTCAAAAGATCCCTTCTAAATTGGTTTCTATTCTTTAATTTCATGGTGTGCATGAAATGCCTGTCTTCTGCAGCTTGTCCATGTTTCCAGAAGCAGAAGGGGCTGATAATACGATAGTCACAGTCTACAGGGAGATGAGGCAGAGGCTGGGGAGGTCAGAGAAATTTGTGAGGCAGGAAAAGCTAGAAATCCAAACCTGAAAATAACATTGACAGGAAGGTGAGATGAAGGGGATATGTTCAAAAGAAAGATGTTCAGCAGAAGAAAGATGCCCATCTAGGCTAGAGCATGGACAAAAATCATATGTGAATTTGTTATGCAGGCTTAATGCAGCAAATGCCAGCGGGTTTCATAAAATCATTTATGTTGGAAAAGACCCTTAAGATCATCAAGTCCAACCATCAACTTAACACTTCCAAGTCCACGACTAAACCATGTCCCTAAGTTCCACATCTATACATCTTTTAAATACCTTCAGAGATGGTGAATCCCTGGGCAGCCTATTTTAATGCTTGACAACCTGTACAGTGAAGAAAGTTTTCCTAATACCCAATCTAAACCTTGCATGGCACAACTTGAGGCTATTAGCTGTCATCCTAAGAGCCCAAACATAAAGATATGTCATGAAAGCATCAAGCTAATGAATCAGGTTTACATCACAGCTGAAGAACCCAGGTCAGAAAGCTCTGGAAAAAGTAAGAAAAGTGGCTAAGGTGTGAAAAAGAAAGGAAAATATAGAAAGGGCTGGGCGTGCACCGTTTGTGAAGGATATACTAGGGAAAAGCCTTATACAGACCTAACTGGGGTTAAAATGCAAGGAGATGCTCAAGGGAGAATGACAATGATGGCTTTAAGAAAGAATAAGTGAGATCAGAGCTAAGGATAAACCCTCTGATGGTGAAATCAGCTGGCTGGGATAAGCACTTTGTTCCTTTGATTGAACACTTGAGAACAAGCCAGAAGGACAGGGTGTGCCTGGGTTGAGGGGAAAGCCGACACAGCCCTGGGACCAGGCAAGGGCACTGCAGCTGCCAGCCCTCATGCCTCGCAGTTACTGTGGCTCCAAGGGATGGCAGCACCCTGACAAAGGCTCCCCTCCCAGCAGCTGGGAAGCCAGCAAAGCACTTTCTGCAATGACGGACAAAAACAAGAACCCAGGCAGAGGCCTTTGCAATGCAGCTGCTCAGCTCAGAGGCACAGCTCACATTGGCAACCTAAATCCAACTGATGTGTCTCACTAAAGACCTCACTTGCAGATATCCTGATCTGCAGACACCCATTGAGGAATGGGCCACATTTATTTGAGATTCACGGGGGGTCACTAACTCTGTGAAACCACATCTGACTCAGGAAGCCCTAACACAGAAGTAGCTGAGGCTGGCAGAGTAGTACAGAGACAGGAGTATCATAGATGTTTGTTCTGTTCTTCCTCAGGGCTCTGCTTATGTTCACTCTTTAGGGTTTGTTTGTTTTTTTTTTTTCCTCAGGCTCTATCCCCAGAGGATGGGTAATGCATCCTGCAGCCAGCTCTAGGGAGGAGCATCTCCTGGGCAAGGGTCAGCCACCCACCAGCTGCAGCAGCAGCTCAATGGGGTTGTTATAACAGCTTGTAGCTGAGCAGAGTTGGGGGAGCAGGTGAGGCTCAAATCAAAGCAGAGACCTGAGGAAGAATATGGTCACATGCATGCTCCAGGTCATGGGTGATATAGTCAGATGCACATCACCATGTCAGGTTGAAACACTGTACACAGGGTCCTTGCATGGCCTGGGTGCTCAGCTGGGTCCAGAGGGTCACCCAGGCTAGTGGCAGCCACAGCGGTACTGTCCCCCACTGTCTCCACATTACCAGGACACAGCTCCAGAACCAGGCTGGAGGGGCCCTCACACCCATAAGTCATTTTTAACCACAGTGTGCCTCTTTTTCTTCTTCTGTTAGAGGATAGTCCTGACTTTTAAGCCTTGCTAGGCTAACATTTGTTTTACGCTAACGTGGGGCTGTCTTCAGGTACAGGACCCTGTACACCCCCAATAGATCTAACACTACCAGTAAGAGAGAACAAGTCTCACAGTGTCCCCAAAGCCCAGGCATAGCTTCTGTGGGAACAATAGGGCAAAGGTATCTTCCTTACCTCCCTTTACCCATGGTGCAAGAGGACAGAGCCACAATACGTTGGGACATTTCAACAGTGCAGTCATCCACAGCCCATAAAAAAAGCTGTAGAAGAAGAATCAAACCCACCCATTTTCTGAGCTGATTCCTTGTTCTCCAAAACCTGCCAATCTGGTTAACCAGGCAAGGAAACATAAGATAGCAACCCTAACCACACCATGCAGGGATTAGTATGCCTTTCCCAAAAGATGAGAGGAGAAGGAGTCTCACTGCCTGCTGGTTACAAGCTGAAGAAGATTTTGGTGGTCATTTGTTTCAGCTGTGATTGCACAAATTAATAAACCAGCCAGGTGGTGGGAGGTCAGTATAAATCTAATTGCCACTCCTGATTTGGAGCTTTCCAACAGCCCACAAGGCAACCTCTTAGCTGTGTTGCCACCAGTGCTTCACCACCTAACCCCAGGTCAGAAAGGAGGGGATTTATTGTCTTTCCCCACCTATTGCTGATTTGGGCTTAGTGCTTGAAACAGGAGCTGGGGAGGAAGGGCTCGTGGCACCCAGATGGTTCAACAGAGCAAACCCATCCCTGCTGCCTGCGTGGGAGCTCACAGTCCTAAGGGTTTGTCAGCAAGGAAGGTAGTGTGTGCCTTGAAGAGCAGCCTGCCTGTAATAGGGTGCTAATTGACACATTAATTTCCCATGAGGACTCCTCCATTCATGGTCATGTATTCACTTTGAAAGTAATGCTGCTCTTACTAATGGAGCACAAGCAATGCAGCAAGGGTGAACCAAACGCCAAAATGGTGCTCAGGCAGAGATTCATGGAGGGGTCTGTGATAGCAATGGGTTCCCCCAGGGTAAAGAGGGTCTCCAGCAGCATGTTGCCACCACCAGCTTCAAGGCTGGTGCACTGAGCCCTGTCCTCGCTCCTGTCCCCAGCCATGGGCTCCCTGCTGCCGCTGGCTAGCTCTGGACCTGCCCTGCCCAAAATCACCCTTAAGGGGTTAGTTTCCACACAGGTCAGTCTCTTAAGGGGAGAGCTACTGTCAGCAAAGGATTTGAGAACCAGAGAAGAGAAGTTGAAAGCTGGAAATAATATGAATGTAATAACATAAAAATGCTTCTTAAATGTTTTCTACTGTGGCTAAAAAAGATGGTATTTAACACATTATTGCACATGTGCAACAACACTGTAGTGGATATACACACAGTCAAATTACTGAATATTGTCAAATCACGTAACTTTATTTTTCAAGAGATCAAGACATTTAAAGGAGTGCAAGGGACATTTTTTTTTACTTTTGATCCTACACCATTTATGACATTAATGGCATTAACATTGATAAATTTTTGGTATCCTGACCAGTAATTACCTTTCCAATTTAAATATTTGCCAAGGAATACAGCTGCTTTTCAGGCATCTTGGAACAAAGATAAAGTTGCATGCACGTTCGCATGTTCAACAAGCTTTCTGTTCTGGCATGAATGATCAGCAATGTCGTCTTCAAGTAATCAGGACAACAGCATCTATTTAATCCATTGGTGGATGATGAAAAAAGTAAGTCCTTATTAGATATTCACAGTCCTTATTAGACATTCATATTTCAACCTCCTCTTCAGTGAGTTGCTCCAACATGCAACTTAGTTTAACATTCGCCTGCAGCAGAGTTTGTTTGCTAAGAGAGTTCCAGTCTGGCAGCTGAGGCAAACCAGTTTACCAGTTTTAACTGGTCCGTTAAGAGAAAGCTAATGCTGCCATGGGCTGGTGACAATAGACAATGAATGTGTAAGAGGAGAGGAAGTCTTTTAATATGATATTAATATCCACACATTTTAATTATTGTTAATGAAGTGGTTAGGACCCTTGGAATGGAACAGAAAATCATCATTTCAGGGATCACTTCTAAGTGGGCAGTCAAGTAATTTGTGTCTGCTCTTGTCCCTTGGAAAACTGCCCTCCAAGTCTCTGACAACTTAATTTAACATGCCTGAAAGTCTCTGTCTATTCTAAATTGCTTTTCTGTTTGCTGCTTTCTGTAAAAAGAGCCCCCCGCTTCCATACAGCTAATGCTTGGGGTTTGTGATGAAGGTCCTAAGTCCTGCGAAGCACAAGTAGCTGCATTTTGCATCACACTGGAACTTGTGAAGGAAGCAATGAAGAGAACAGGAATTTATAAACTTCCTTTAAAAGCCTAATTTTGTGGGCAAAAAAAGAAGCCAGCCAAAGCTAACCGGGAGATGAGGCATCTATGGACTGCAAGTGCCATGCTGATCTGGGGGATTTTGGAGGACAAAGATTTATTCAGTCCTTTACTCACCCACTCCTTCCCTCCAGCTCTCCACTGCTCCCATCTGGGCACTTCTGGCATGGGAAGCCTCCTTAAAACAGACTAGAAGATACTTGGGAAGAGGAGATGTGTAATTGGTAAAGGGATTAATTTTTGTCCTTGATTGCATTTATTCTTAAAAATGTGACTTTTATCACTTTCCCACCCTCTCTTCCCATTCAGTCTATTACTAAACAAGTCCCACCAGCAGGAAACAAGATATTATCTCAAAAATAGTAGTCATGGCTGAGTAAGACCCACCTTGGAAATGGGCAGATGCAGCCAAATCAGAAAAACAAAAAATAAATGTGTTACCAATAGACTCAAGACAAAAGACTAGGTTGTGGCTGCAAACTCTCCCCACAGTGGGAAGTATTTGCATGCAGGTATTTCTTTGAACCATCACACAGATGCAGCAGCTCTGTTTATACCAGAGGTCTTTGAAGTCTGAAGATCCAGACAACCTCATTTACCACCTTGTCTTAAATTGAAGTGATCTGGAACTGACTGAACCCTCATTACAATTTTTGGCATCCCATCTCTGAGATGTGTGACCTCACTCTGTTGATGCCATTCTTTTCTGTTGCAGGATTTTTTCTGTGTGTGCAAAGCATACGTCATTTCTAATGAGCCCAGGTGTTGTGCGCTTATCAGTGCCAGCTTCTGCCTCCTCTTTCCAGTCCCTTATTGTGAAGCATGACACATTGCATAAGGAAGAGAACAGAAAGCCATGCCCTGCAGCACCAAGAGACATACTCCCAGCCTTCCAAATGATGCTTATCATTCCCATCACTTTCCAATCCAACTTTATTCATTGTGTGATAAACATCATAAAATAAAGGTATTCCCAGACGAGTGTGTCACACAGCACTAAGACGACCACATTTGCTCAAAGCCTGCATTGGTTTGGACAGATTTTCTAGTCAACAGTCACTTTTAGAAAGCAAAAACTGTTGTTGCGTTTGCCTGGTTGTTTTTAAGAGCTGAAGAAAATGTGTTCTTTGTTCTTGCATTTTCTTACACATTCATGAGGAAATGCATCCATTATCTGAGGTAGTGTGCACCCCCAGGCAAAACAACTGTTTGACAAGTTGTAATACTGTGGGATGTTCAAATATTACAGCAAACATCAGATAAACACCAGAAAGAGCAAACAATGAATGGCAGGGGGAGAGATCCAAGCAAATCTTCACAGCACTCAGCATGGAGACACCTGTGGTAGCTTAGCAGGAGTCGGTACAGCTCATGACACAGCACTGTGTAGGGACATCAGCTCAGGTTCTGCAAGCAGGTTGAGTGGGGGGGTGCTGTGCTGACCTCTAGGATCCAGAGCAAAGGGTGCTGCCTCTGAGGCATAGAGATGCTCATACAGCAGCCTCCCATCTAGTTACACCAGTGACTGGGGGTTCAGAAACCAGTGGCAGCTGCTGGTTGCCAATGTCCAGAACTAAGTATGGAACAAGACAAATGACTTTGATGTTGCTTGTCCTCAGCTGGGCAGATTGGACAGAACCAGGCAGAAGCAATGAGCAGAAAAAGATGAGCAACCTTGCAAAGGACACTCAAACTGTTCCATGGATGCCATGTTCCTAGTCAGCCCAAAAGGATGTGAACTGGGGTTTCTCACTACCTAACAAGCACCCTGGTTGTGGGAATAAAAACCATTCTGGCAAGGAGCTCTCTCCGGGGTGATGTATGATAATAAATACAATTTCACACATAGGCACTCACTCTGCTACACCAACCAAAAAATGACTGGTTTCAGCAAGTCAGGAGACTAGGCTACAGACATCTTGGGGTGCTTTGCAAACTGTTTGTTTATATGAAATCAAAGTTTTACAACAAGAATATGTCCCAATAAAAAGTTTCTTAATATATCAGTGACATAGATGCAAACAAAATCCCCCCAGACATGGTCTTTAATTGGTCTGCCCCACATCTTCAAACCTGGGATATTATAAGTATACCTGATAGGGGTGATATACTGATAAATGGATGGGGTTTGTGTGTCTTTTAAGCCTCAAGGAATCATCTGGGAAACCACAAGATCTTAATGAGCCTGCCCCAGAGACATTAGATTTTATGGAAACAGATTAAAAGAATTTTACTTAACAATTTAATCATGCAGTATAATGAGTAAATTTTAAAATAATGCCATACAGATAAGACATGGGAAATTCCAGTGCTAGTGATATGAAATGTATGGAAATTATAATTAGGTGGATACAGAATGAAAATAAAAACAAAAGTGAAAGAAGAAATGCAGATTTGTAGAACGGGGATTATAAGATTATTAAAAGACTAGGGCAGTTCCATATTAGAGAAAAAAGTCCTCGCTAATGTAACTTTTTTCAAGACAGTTTTTGTCATCTTTGTATTTGAACTTTTGCATGAACACAGAGTGAAAGATTGAGGAATACAACTGGGATCCCGATCTCTTCATTGTCTTAATGAGGTCTTTAAAACACCTGTATCTCAGTTTGAGGAAAACCAAAATTACATTCACCGGTTACATGGAAAACCATAGTGTGACACAAAACAAAAACTGTGGCAAGCTGGTGCTGCCTCCTGCAAAAGTCTCTAGGGCAGATTTGCGGGCTACAAGAGGGGACATATTTCTAGGAAGACCTTGGTAAGACCATGGGAGCAATATTCGTCCTCACCATGACAGGATTCTCTCAAAGTCACGATCCCAAGGAAGACCTGCTGACAATGTGCAGATATCTGAGGCCTCTTGGACTGTGCCTGGCTGAGAGCAATCCAACAGCACAACTAGTGGAAAGGCTGCTCTTTCTATTCTTTCACTTCATTAACCAAACTCATGAAAATAGGAAGCAATGTCTTTTGGATCTAGAGAGAGATTCAGTTTCACTTCAACAGAGCGTTTTAACACTGTCTTTTTTAAGTTTTGACCAATTGTGAAGTGGAACAAATCTTTCTTGAAATAGACACCACAACATTACCTTTTCAGCTGTCCATTCTGATGCCACTCTAGTGTACAACCACTCTACATTTATTCATGAATGGAAAACACATTTCTCCCCTGGGACTTTTACCCAATGCCCATGACTACTCATGTACTGAAAAGTCTGCAGCAAGCAGTCAGGAGCTCTGAGCATATGGGTAGCAGAATATATCGGGGTTTCTATAACTACTGCAGAAGCCCTCTGGGCACCCACAGTGGAAAGGCAGAGCCTATCCAGGTCCGTCTCCTAGTGACATGTAACCAAGCCCTAGAAGTTTGTAGAGTAAAGGCAAACAATGAAAAATATAATGAAGGGGCTTCAGCTTCTGTCTGCAGCCTGGGGATGCAGACACTTAAGAGAAAGGAATTACATGTGCTGGGCAAAGGGGATTGGTGTATTACCCCTTTTCTCTTGCAAAAGGAAATGTTCACTGGGGGAAAAGATGAGCTTCAACAGGGCAGTCACACACTGCCTCATGAGATGACAGCCCTTTGGGAGCTGTAGCCATTGACAGAGTGTTAGAAATTATCATCATGACCCTCTTGCTGGGCAGATTGGGATCAGGATCAGTGCAGACCAGCCAGCCAAAGACAGGCCATCGACTGACCCAACACTGCAGATCCAGTAGCCCAGTAGTTGAGCTTGTGTTGTGGGGCACAGCTCAGGTCATCAGGTCAGGGAGCAATTTCTGAGGAATTGTCTTTGATTAGACTGAACACTGAGAAATGCTGCTCCTTTCATTTCCACTTGCCTGCCTGACTCAGACATGGGAGTTCAGTTTAATACAAGTGGGCAAAAAGCTCAGAAAATGCTGGCATGAAGCACCACCACTTTGTGATCTGTTAATTATGGACACATCTGCACTTTGAAGGAGTAGTCTGGATACAGTTGTATCCTTAGAAAAGAGCGTGACATCAGTGAAGAAAAATTCACACATGCAGCTCCATGTGCGGAGGCAAAAGAGGCTGCAAATAAAGATGAAAGCAAAGGTGAAGCTGGGGCTTTGAGAAAGACTTCATACTCTTCCTATTAGACATCCCAAGACCAAACGGAGAAATAGATGAAGCATACATTCTACACACCCCAGCAATGGGATCTGGACTTCCCTGTCAGTTTTGTGGCTGAAAATCAAGAGAGGTGCTCAGTTTTGGTGCAGCACAGTGTTGGAGATGGAGTGGGAACTTGAACAGAGTTGTTGAGATAGGGCTCAATTCCGCTGCATGCTCCCTTCGAGATGCTAAGTTAAGCTACTGTTATGGCGTTGCTGCAGTTCCTGTGTCAGGTCTGACAGCAACATGAGGATTTTTCAGATACTGTGGGGCATTTCAAATGGCAGCTAAATGCATGAGTCTTAGCCTGCAAGATGAATACCATCTGAGGAGCCTGTGCATTGCATTATCCCTGGAGGCCCTACAATGTTCCCCACATCAGGTGTTCCAAAGTTATTAAACCCACGGACTCACAAGATGCTCTGATAGTTTGTTGCCTTATACAATCCCTAGGGAAATGTAACTGCAACAAGATCCAGTTACGCAGCACTGTATGCATGCATAGAAAGAGGCAACACCAGTTCCTAAATGCTTTAATGAAGAGACCTGAACACAGAGAGCTAAGTGACTTGCTCATGGTCTCCCAGACAGCATAAGTGCCCCGCCAAAAGCAACCCTGCAAAGGACCTGCTGCCTGTGCTTACATCATTCAGTCCCCATGACAATCCCATTGTGGTGACAACCCCATGTGGCAGCATTAGAGGCAGCAAGAAGTCTCTCCTCTGAGAGCAATGCACAGGTGAGCCAAGACACATGGCATCATGCTAGGGTTGCTCCAGCTACTCCGATATAAACACAACTCTTGTTATACTACCTGTTGCTAAGGGAATAGCTTTTGTGTTTCACATGGGTTTGTACCCATCAAGACCTGCTATTTATGAACCAGGCAGAAAACAGCTGTTGGAATACAGGTCTTGACCTGCCTTTTGTCTGTGCCAAAGAATAGATATTTCCTGCCATACTGGCCTCTCAGAGCTGAGTTGTTCTTGAGGATGGAGCTGGGTAAGCAGAAAGCCAGTGCCTTCTCTATATGCATCCAAGGGTTCAAGAGGACTCCTAGTACCAGAAAAAGAAGCTGTACCCACATGAAGCAAAGTTCTGGTGTGGCAGAAGTTGACACTGCTGGCAGAAATGTATTCTAATGGTCACCTCTGACCTGGCGGACTTTGTTCTGGAACAGACCCAGCACGGTCCATACTACATCATCTCTAGCTCAAATCTCATCTGACTGCACTAAGCCCACGTAGTATCACACCATGGAAGTTAAGCCAACATCACCACTTCCTTCTCCCGTATTGTCTGCTCTGTGTGTCCTCCTCATTCTCCTTCTATTTTCTCCTCCTTCTTCTTCCTTGTGCCACTGCCAGTGCTCTTGTGCTCCCCTGGCAAGGCAGTTCAGGGAGCAGATCCATCTAACACTCATCCAGCAATGAAGAGGGCAATATGGTCAGGCCATGTGGCCAAGGTGAGGGGGACCAAGAGGACATGGTGGCAGCAGCCCATGTTTGGCTTGGCTGATGCTGGCAGGGAACCACGCACTAACTGTCTTTGGCATAGTGTGTATGCTGGGTCAGGCATGTAAAAAATCGTACCTGCTGCCTAAAGACTGTATTATGCATACTGGCTAATTTAATTTAAATTTATTCAGAACTCAAACCTGTTTTAATTCAAATCCATGTTGTGACATGATCCAGCAGCATACAGACCTGGTACTGTGGGTTATGGAAGAACAAGCCCCATCTCCACCATTCATGCAGTCCCTAGCTTTTTTTGCTGGGACCTCTTGCAGGGTCCCAGGTTCATCTTTTGGGATGTGGCCATACCTCCATCATGGACAAAACAACTCAGTGGCCCTCCTGCAAGGGAAGCTAAGAAATTAATTCCTCATCACATGGAGCTGAACTGAGGTCACTCAATACTTGGAAACTCAGATATGTCATAGGACTCTTACGGCATCCCCATCCCTGGAATGAACTGGTGATTCTGATTTCCTAGACCTTCCTATGCTGCAGGTTGTCCAGGGTTTAGCTTTCCATACATTCAAAGCAAAGGACATGATACCTAAGCTTGTCACCAATAACACAATGTGCATATAACACAGGATCCCCTCCTGTGCTGGGCTGGCTGGGCTGACATTCACACCAAGAAGAAAAAGGCATCCTTCTCCTTTTGCTCCCCACTAGGGACTCATAGTGTCACAGTCAAAGAAAACTGCTTCTTCCTCTTACAGACTGCAAACAGAGGAACTAGTTTCCACAAGGGAGGATGAAGAAAATCTGAAAAAAACCAAAGCCAGGATTAAAGCACAGTAATTCTGGACGATAGGCCAGTTCCTACTGATCCAAAATGCCTTTGGCCCCAAAGGAAATGGCCGTCTAATTAACGTCACTAGAGGGAAGGCATGGTTACAATTGGCAAGCGCACTCTTTGCCAAGAGCAGCCTGCAGATAAAGCCCCATGTTTTCCACAGCCTAGAAGCACATGTCTTTCCTCATTTCAGAGATATCATCCACCACCAACGGGCTGCTCCTACCATTTTGAGAGCCCCTGCCCAGGCACACTAACCCCTCCAGAGTTAGCCTCTTCTTCCACTAGAAAAGGGACATGAGCTCCTTATGCCATATTTAACAAGACCTCAAAGCCAGAGATGCTTTTGTCCCCATTTCAGCCTAGAGCGTGGGTGCAAGACTCTACTAGCCCAGAACTTTAACAAGGCATCACCAAGATGAATCATTACTACCAAGTTATGTGATTACTTAACATTCTGTATGCATAACTGGATGAAACCAGCTCTCTCCCCTCTCTTCTTTCTCCTTTGTCGAATCTCCCCAATTATCTTCATCTGTTGAAGCCAAGATCCTTTCAGTACCTCCAGCTTGCCAGGGAGAGCTGCCCCAGCTTGCTAGCTGAATTATAACACACCCTCCAAATAAGACTCTGGCTCAGAAATCACTTAAGTGAGAATATCCCTTAAGTGTGTAACAAGGAAAGCACAGTTGGATGAGTAATTGATTAAATTTGGATTGAAATGGAAAAATATAGCCAGGTCCTACTCTCAGTTTTCTCCTCCTGTACTTGCACAGACTGCACCAGGTCTGTTCTCAGGGCTCAGAGATGAGTTGAAGGCTCCGGGCTAACTTTCCTGCAGAGATTGGCTGGCTCAGGGTCACCACCTGGATTCACAAGCAGCTATTCTCTTATTGCTAACAGAGCTGGGAGAGGGAATCCCAGGGTCTGCACAGGTGGAAAGGAGGTAGTTCTGCTTGGGGGCTTACCTGAAGGGCTGTTTTGCAGTGGACTGATGCTTAGACTTTCAGGACTTGACTGTAAGCTGTAAGGTTGGGAATAGCCCCAAGGCACAGCTTAGAGATGATTTTTGGAAAGGAGAGAGGGTTCCTGTCAGCTGGGGAAAGGGGTGGCCAACAGGGAGCCAGGTACCTCCAAGGGCACAAAACAGGAGGATGTTAGAACTGCAAGAAAGTTGAGATCTCCAATTTTTTATTGGAAAGGAATTGTAGTGGTGCAATTTTTCACACCAAAGATAAGGGAAGGTAAGCTGCATCCTTCTGTGACTCCATGCAGCATCCAGACTACATAAAAGCAAAGATGTGACCCCGGTATGGAGTGGCTATCACTGTCCTCTTGTCCTGCCTTAACCTATCTGGGGCTGTAGGTTCTCTGACAGATCTTTCACTAAATGCACATGCAGCACCTGGCACAGAGGAAGGCAGAGCCCAGCAAGGCTGCCAATCTATTGAGAAAAATAGTAAACATAGTAGATATAATCTCAAAGAATGCAGAGCAGAGGGAGCAAGCCTCTGCCAGGGCAGGGACCTTTCCTTATGCACTTCGAGGAAGATCTTCAGCAAAACCAACCCATTTCAGTTTGCTTAATGTGTGGGGAGGAAGGACTGTACAGGAATATGCAATACAGGAGCAGGTGTCAGCTTAGCCATGTCTAATACAGGGCAGATCTTCTTGTCCCTCTGACATGTCTATCTCCAGCTATCCTAGCAGTACTTCTGTTTTTCCTCTGCAGATAACATGTTTGAATATTTTAAGATGCACTTAGGATGTGATGTCAGCTCTGTCACGCAGAGAGTCTGCACCAATAGCCACATTACAGAACAGTTGTATGCCCAAATTATTGCTGCTTTCCCACCAGTGATGGCAAGTAGAATACCTTCCTTTCTCCCTAGGAGGGACAGCAAGCACACAGAAACAAAAGTCCATGGCCCATGTAACACCTACCAAGAAGGTTTAGAGAAAACACAGGGGTCTCCTTCAGAAGGTTTGTGAAGAGTTTCGCAGAAAGAATGGCACCATCCACGATGTAATCCTTCATGACATCACCCTTCTAGAAGAAGTACAACCCAAGGTTTCTTTCCAGACGCTCAGGCTGGCACAGCTTGAAGCAGGAAATTGGTTCAGGACTTCCTGGGGCAGGGGAGGAGGGCTTCTCCCCCAAAATTGATTCTCAGTGGATTTCCATCTCTGCTTCTTAATCTTCTTTCTGTGCAGTCTTGATTCCCACCACTCATGTACCCTGGGGCATTCACTTGAGTGTTACCACTCTATTAAATGTGAATTGAATTAGGCAGTAGGCAATTATCTGTGCTGGAACTTTCCCAGGATATCAGAGCTAACATCCTCAGCCATATCTGATGAGATCTTTACAGACCACAAGCAACATAGGCATCATTTAAAATGGTGGTGCTTCCCACACTGCTCCTGAATATGGTTTTGGGACACTGCCACTGCAGGGTAAATCAGAGGGAAGAGTTAATGCACACGGCCTTTCACAAAGCAATTGGGATTTTCTTTGAGATCTCTTTGACTGCAGGTTTGCTGCTATGGCTTCTTATTCACAGGTGGCTGAAAAACAGTCCTCTGGCATGAGCCATGTTTGGTGTGCAAACTGAGCACCCATGTTACCGTGATGCTGAGTCTGTGGGGAAGGGTCCACCATCAGTGCAGGTACTGGTGAAGGATATTCCTGCCCTACCCTAACCTGATAATTATATCTTACCATATTGTTAGTGCCAGGCTGATTATGGGCCAGCAATGTGCTCTCATTGCAAATTGGGCAAACCACAGACTGGGCTATGTTAGGACAGTTGTGGCAAGCAGACCGAAGGAATTACTGTCTCCACTGTTAGGCCTGCAGTTCAACATGCATATCAAGAAACTGGAGAAAGAGCAGAGGAGGGCTACCAAGGTCAGGAGACTGAGCACATGCCCCAGAAGCAGAGACTGAGGGAACTGGGATTGTTTAGTTTGGTGAGGAGGAGGCTGAAGGGGTGATCTTATAGCAGCCAACAACTACTTGAAGGGTAAATACAGTGACAGTGCAGCCCAGCTCTTCTCAGCAGGGGCAGGTGATATAACAAGGGGCAACAAACTGGAGTTTGGGAGGTTCAGGGTGGACATGAAGAAAAGTTTTTAGGTGGGAGGAAGGACCAGCCCTGGGTCTGGTCACCAAAGTTATCTCCATCCTTGGAGCTTTTCAATACATGGGTAACAAACCCCCAGACAGCCTGATTGAGAGTTGGCGATAGCCCAGCTAGTTGGAGCAGAAGGTTGGAAGGCAGATCTCCAGAGGTCTCCTCAGATCAAAGCTCCTGTGGTACGGTCCTCCCATCAGCTTTGCCAGCTTTCTGTGTGTCCACACAGGGGGTCAGTGAACTGCTTTAGTTGAAAAACCAGCCAGAAAATGATGATTTGTTTCAGGCAGATCTGTTCTAAGAATTCCCATGCCAGCCTGGGAACAGAGATGAGTGGTGTGTGGCAGACAGTCTCCAAGTTACCACCACTACCAACAAAATGTATGCAGGACCACTGGTAATCTAAGATAACATCTATCTCAGAGAAGTTTCTATTTTGGGACTAACACAGCTCAGTAGCTTCCTAACAGAAGCAGTCTCAAGTCCATGTAGAATATGAATGAAGGACTGCAGCTCTCAAAATCTAGGTTAGGGATCAGTCCCCCTCATCCACATCATCCTCAAATTACTGCTTGTCATTCTCAATACAGAGCTTGTAATTAGCCACTTGTGTGAGTACATGTAGGAGAACAGGAGTCCTGCCTCATCGTACGATAACAATTCAGCGTAAGTAATTTCACAGGGATAAGACTGCCTCCTAATCAAGTCAGTAATGAAAGAAGTAATTTGTGGGGAGAGGAAGCAAGATTTGGATCTGAACAGAACTTCACATTGAGTTTGAGTACAAAAGGAAGTTAAATATCGAAATGTGCATTTGCTCCCACAAAGGACAATTTAAGGCTGCAGAGTTTGCATAAGAAAAGCACAAAAGGACAGGCAGAGAATGGGGTCCTGGGCTAGCTGTGTGATGCACAGCAAGAGTGGTCATGCAGGCCAGCCCTAGAATGACTAGTGCAAAGTGTGGTTTTCTCTTATTCATATTTTCTTCCAGCACATTCACTCTTCTGTTTGTTTTGCTTTCATAGACAAATTCTTTTTTTATTTTTCTTTAGCTTGGCTGGCATTGCAATTCATGTCAAATTAATTGCCACTCCAAGAAGACCAGGCTAATGAGTGTGATAAGGCCCTCTCCTGCCAATGACATTACAATAGTCTAGGAAATTAAAGGATTGTAGGCTGTACTTCACACACCTGAATGGACCACACTGGGGGAAGGTAATGAAGAGGGCATGTAGAAAAGACATGTTAGCCAGGAAGATCTTTGCAATACAGCAGGACAGTGGGGAAAGCCTCTGAGGTCCCCCAGGAAGGCTATACTGTGAGTCTTACAGTGTCTGTGACCTGCAGTGGCTCTGGCTCAATTTGCAACAGCATCAAGGTACAAAGTGTGGATTTCTGGTCTCACACCCTTCCTCAGTTTAAGCCAATTGCTCTTTTTTCCTCCTTTTGAATAACACCATTGCCTAACCCAGGAATAGTGGATCATTTTTTGGTGTTGTGAGTCCATGGCCAAAGAGGTGGTGACAAATGATGTCTTGACAGATGGGAGAGGCCAGGGCCACACAGTTATTGCAGCTCACCACAGCTCATTAAGCTGTAATATCTTGGTTGCTACTGTTCAGGTGCCCATAGTCTATGGTGTACCTAGAAAGTGTAGAAAAGGAGAATCATGAAATCTGAATTCTCATCACATCCCACATCCGCTACCAGACCAAAAGCGTAAGCCAACAGCAACAAAGCTGCAGTATGCAGAGAGTTAATAACTGCTCCAAAAATATTTTTTCCAAGCTAGGTTCCCAAGGAACGAGTGCCTGAGCAGGACTGGAAGAGCAAAAGTCAGTGGTGAATGAATGGTGCCATACAAGTTCAGCAAAGCCTTTGTGTTCTAGCACCCATTCTGCTAGCACTTTCAAGGACCTTGACAACCATCATGCCAAGGACTGAGCACAGAGCTGTAGGGGTCTATCAGACATTGGGATTACGGGGAGCTATTGCAGTCACCAGGATGCATGATCACTTCCTCCAGCTGGTCAAATCCCATGAGAGAAGCCATCAATGGTCATCACAAAGGGTTTGGCTCCCAACCCTGGGTCCGCCAGGTAGCCTGTGCCATTACCTGCTGGTTTTCAAACACATGCATTTCTTTTTATCCTATGCTCCTTGCTCCTGGGGGATTTTCCTCAAAGATGACCCATGGAAACCTCACACTCCCTGCCCATCACCTTCTGGCAACCCTCTGCGTTCAAACCACCATTTGTCAGGCTGATCCCTAGAGTCTCACTCCCTTCTTTTGCCGCCTGGGTCTTCATCGAGCTGCCAGTTCTTGTTTGACATTGGCTGTAACTACTATGAAATGGGCATGTGTCCAAAAGTGCTGTGATGCACAAGGGAGTCCACATCCACCATTAGGTCACTTATTCTCTATTATGGCAACAGAGGGGAGGAGGTGGGAAAGAAATGCACAAACACTACAGCAATAATCTAGAGAAACAGGCTCTAGAGGAATCCCAGAGCCTCCCTGGTTGTAGACCCAACATCTAAGAGTACAATCAGTCAGCGTTTTTATACAAATTACTTTTCAGCCAAATGTGGCCTCCTTAGGAAATGGGAAACCTCTGCAAAAAGCTTACTATACCCACATGTCTGGAGGTCAGTGCAGAGGGAGCCAGGTGATGAGCCTCAGGGACAGCCACATTAGGCAAACTGACAACTCCTGCTAGCTTGCAGGTCTGGCCCATATAGCCTCCTGTGAAGCTGGGAGGAGAGGCACTGCCTTGGACACAGACAAGGCTGGAAGACACAATGTGAGTCATCTCATAGCTGTCACTAGTCCAAGCTCTGTATATGATATTCATTTTTCTACACGACACTGGAGCTGTAGCAGCAGATGGATAAAAGATGCTCAAAAGCCAGAGATGGACGTGCTCCAATAGGAAACCTGTCCAGCCCTGAAAGCAAACAATAAGAACAGAGAGCAGGTAAGAAAGTGAAAGGCCAGAGGGTGAAGGGAAGGATGGCAGAGTACACAGGAATAGACTATTTCAGTTGGAAGGGGCCTACCATGACCACCTAGTCCAACTGCCTGACCAATTCAGGGCTGACCAAGTTAAAGCATGTAATTAAGGGCATTGTTCTTAAGGGACAGTTAAGGGCCTCTTAAATGCTGACAGGCTTGGGGCATCGACCACCTCTCTAGGAAGCCTGTTCCAGTGTTTGCCCACCCTCTCAGTAAAGAAGTGCTACTTAATGTCCAGTCTAAACCTCCCCTGGCACAGCTTTGAACCATTTCCATGCGTCCTGTTGCTGGATACCAGGGAGAAGAGGTCAGCACCTCCCTCTGTTTCCCCTTCTCAGGAAGCTGTAGAGAGCAATGAGGTCGCCCCTCAGCCTCCTTTTCTCCAAACTGGACAAGCCTAAAGTCCTCAGCCATTTCTCATAGGACATACCTTCCAGCCCTTTACCAGGTTTGTCCTCCTCCTCTGGACACATTCAAGGACCTTCACTTTCTTATAAATTGTGAGGCCCAGAACTGCACACAGCACTCAAGGTGAGGCCACACCAATGCTGAATACAGCGGGATAATAATTTCTTTTGATCAGCTGGCTATACTATGTTTGATACACCCCAGGATGCAGTTTTCCCTCTGGGCTGCCAGGGCACACTGCTGACTCATGTTGAAACTGTTATCAATCAACACTCCTAGATCCCTTTCTGTAGGGCTGCTCTCCAGCCACTCCTCTCCCAATTTATACTTCTGCCCAGAGTTACACTGTCTTAGGTGCAGAATCCAGCATTTTGACTTGTTAAATTTCATCCTGTTAATCATAGCCTAATGCTCCAATCTATCTAGATCCCTCTGCAAGGCCTCTTGTCCCTCAAAAGACTCAACAGCACCTCCCAGTTTGGTATCATCAGCAAATTTGTTCATCGTGCATTCAAGTCCTGCATCCAGATCATTGATAAATACAGTGAACAGGACTGGCCCTAGACTTGAACCCTGAGGAACACCACTAGTGACTGGTTGACAGCAGATGTAGACCCATTCATTACAATGCTTTGAGCGCTGCCCTTCAGCCAGTTCTTCAGCCAGCACACCCTGAACCTGCTCATCCCACAGTTGAACAACTTGTCCAGAAGGATGCTGTGAGGTACAGTGTCAAAATCCTTACTAAAATCCAGAAAAACTACATCCAGCACCTTCCCTTCATCCACTAGGCAGGTGACCTTATAGAAGGATATCAAATTAGTTAAAGAGGACTTTCCCTTTGTGAACCCATGTTGACTGTGCCTGATGATTGCGTTATACTTTAAATAACACAATAAAACCAGAGCTACCCATCCTCACTGAACCATGGCCACAACTGTCAGCCGGTTACTAACCACAGGCATCGCTGTGTTTCCCCTTCTAGACCATGCATGCATCTTGTAACAGACCTAAAAAGGTCTTTTGGCCAAATTACCCTTTGAGCTGTGGGCTGGGAGACACACCTGAGGGTGTTGCCCAAACACTTGGAGCAGGACACCACAGGTTTTGTACCTTGGGCAGAAAGATTGAACACCCTGGAGCTGCAGCTCTGCAGGCCATGGACTGAGGTATCCAGTAATGGGAAAAGCGTGGAATAAACACACCACTCCCCTAAGGAAAGTCTTTTTCTGCTATAAATTTAGCTGTGAAATAGATGCGGTTTATACTCATGGCTTTTATACCTTGGAGACTGCAGTGCTCTAACACTAACCGCGCGTTAGCATAAATACTGTCTAAATTAAAGGTTTGCATTACCCCAGCTGCACTCAGATGCCTTGGACAACAAGCCCAGGAGAGTGACCCATCAACTCCACAGCTCCAAGTCCCTCAGGTAAGTATCGCAGCAGAGCTCGGATAAGGAAGCAGCAGCAAGAAAGTCACTTTTCTTCTCCACTCTGGGGCTTTGTTTCACTTCAGCCTCCCCAGAGAGCTGGCCCCTTCCCAGCATGATCTCTGCAGCACCCTGATGACATGATCATGTTTGCCTCATATCTGGAAAGGATCCATGTGATTCACTCACAGTTCCTCCAGGGCCTTGAAGCTTTGATCATTGTCCTCATTGCTCATTTTTGTTTTCTCACAAGAGAGAAAATAACAAAGATGACTGACAAACACACAAGATAAGGAGTCTGCTCCATGGTCGCCAAGTGCCAAGGATACAGGCTCAGGCATCTAACAGCACTGGGTGGTAGACAGGTGGGTAGGATGCTGTGCCTGGATCTTACACCAGCATCTTCCATGAGCCAACTCTACTCCCTGGAACAGCATACATTTTCCTTCAAAACCAGAAAGACCAATGTAATTTCCTTCTCTTTCCCAGAAATTAGTAAGAGCACAGAATGACAGATGCTTTCTGAGCTGACTTACAGCAGTAAGTCAAGCTTTGATGTTTGGGCCTGGTTTGCACAAGGGGAAAAATGACACCAGGAAACAGCCAGAAGGCTCTGGGGACTGGGAGGGTTTGGTGCAGAGCAGAGGAGTAGGCTAGTCAGCATAGACCCTTGCTTTTGTGGCTAAAAGTAAAATAACATCCTTAACTATTAAAATGAGTAAGATGTTAGCCAGCAGTTTAATTTGCAAAGCTACTGAGAAGCTGCCACCATTAACTTTTCTTTCCTTTTTTCCTCTGTTAACTATCCCCTTTTTTTCTTTTTTTATTTTTCCTCTTTTTTTTAATTTTTAATTTTTTTTTTTAATAGGTGTATTTCCACATAGGGGAAAATAAGGAAGAGCTAAGCTTCAGATGTCAGCTGCTGAGTATGGAGAGGATTGTGTCTAACTAGATGTGTCTAACCAGATGGGAGCCCTATGCAAGAACAGCCTGGTTAGCCAAAATAGGCTTTCTTCTCTGAAAAGCCCAGTCACCTTTTGCCAATTCCATTTTAAATAGGAGAAGCTTTGAAAACCAAGACTGTTTTCCAAGTTAAAAAAAAAAATATATATATAAAATGAATTTTTGCAACTCTAGGATCCTGTTATCACAGGTGACTGCTTCTCAGTACTATGCTAGGAGACATATACAAGCATGATGTGATTACTTGGTCTTGCCAGTTCTCCGTGACTTTAGGAGATCCAGTGTCCCTGACTGCAAATGAGATTTTCTGTGCATGGCAGTGATCTGTTTTCCGATGGCTTGCACGCATGTGGAGTCTCTGTCATCCAATAAATGTCAAGCTTTCGAATTCCCCCTCAGTGGGGTCAATAACACCATCTCAGTCCTCTATCTAGCCAGAGACTTTTATGAAATTTGTAGGAATTCTTCACTCCTGCTGCATCTGCCACTCTGCCATGTTTGCCTGCGATGGGCCAAGTGGTTCAAAGGTGGCAGGGGAGCAGAGAGATGCACTCACCCTCTTGCACACCCAGACTGCATGTTCACAGAGTCCTGGTCTCCTGGGAAAACCAGACAGAAGTGGATAATTGTGTCCTCATTGTATGTCTCCAAGAGAAAGTAAAATTATCCCCTGCAGGAGACACCACTTCTTGTGGAGGTAGATTTCCCTGCCTGCAGAGCACTTATACACTAAAAACATGAGATGAAGAGTACCATGTGAGCTCCAGATCCAAGGCAGAGATGAAGCTTGTTTTGAAGCCAATAGCTTGTTTGTACACAGATCACTCTAGAAGATTTTTCCTGAGTTTCTTTTGAAGGAGCTAAACAAAAACTCATAGGAAAAATTACTGAGAATTTTTTCTTATCTACCTGATCTACAGCTGATACTGCAAGGTATAGCCAAGAGCTCAACTGCAAACCAAACCTTCCCCAGAGACAGCTCTCTGCCTCCTTCAGCATGGGACATCTGTGATGCCAGAAGGAAAAAAAAATAGGAGACCAAAGCTACTAACAAGGGCATATATCATAGAAGATCCCTGCCTCTTTTCATTCATTTCCTTGTTCATGCTTTCTCCTGGCTTTGAAGTGGAGTTTCTCAGTGGTATGTCTCATGATGCTCCCAAACATGCATAAGGAAAAGAGGATAAGGAAGGAAAATGAGATAACACAGGAGAAAATAACAGAGGGTTTCCACCCTGCAAGTCCTCTCAAAGGACCCTGAGACCCTCCTGCTGTTGTGCTTATACACAAGTAGTAGTTACAGACATGGTGATGGGAGACAGATCTTCAGCAGGAATAAGTGTGTTAGAAAGTGGCCTGGGGGCTGTGGGAACGTGGGAAATGTGTTAGCAAATAAAGATACCAGCACAAGAGCAGAAGCTCCTCCCAAAACACTGGGAGGGTACAAAGTGACTGAGCTGCACACCAAGGGTGGAGAAAAAACAGCCTGAGGGCATCAGGTGAAGGAGCTCTGGTCAGAGGCTCATGTGATGCCTCAGGCAATGTCACGGCATGGTACATGTGTGGAGCAAAGGCGGGGACAGGCAAGTATCAGGTGGTGGGAACTCACCTGCCTCTGTCCCTTCATCTGCCTCCACCATGGAAAAGTCCCTCATGCACCTCTGCACAGTGAAATCCCCATGGACGTAGGCTTTAACAGGGGAGGAAGAGGAAGGAAGGATTTAAAGAGATTTGCTCAAAGCTCAGCTGAAATGGCTGAGTGGGTGTGCTGGGTGGGAGGTGAGGAGACAATGAGGACCCCCTCAGAGAGGAAGGTTTGGGCATGGTAGGAGGAGAAGCATGGTAAGGGTCAGAGACCTTGGAGGGAGGTGGAGATAGGGAGAGAAGCATGTGGAGGAACAGAACACAAAGGGTCCATGGAACAGTACACAGGCTGTATCCCTGGTCCCCTGCCATGGCTCTTTCCTCTAGTGACCAGCTCCTGCCTCAGCATCCTTGAGGGCTAAGCTTGGTTCCCATATGTTTAGGGCATAGGTGACCATAAAGCTGCATTACCTTGTCATAGGAAAAGGCTCTCATTACCCCTGGTCCCTTTGTAGCTTACTTTCCTCCCAGAGGCTGACACAGCTGCAAACATTTCCTCCTCAAAAATGAAAGGAAGAAGCCATGAAGAGACCAAGCCCTGAAGGGAAATAATAAACAAACCCATGACAGCATCACCTCTTTGATAAAACTCTGGGAATATTTTATGAGAGCTCCTCAGACAAACGCGGCTGGCTGCTAGCCTGGAGCAAGAGCTCCCGGATCCCCTCTGCCCCCAAACTCCCAGCTTGCTTTATTGGAGCTGGTCCTCCACACTTGCCACCATGACCCACAAACATAAATGCATCTGCGGGGGCTCTGCTAGGACCAAGGCGGGAGGAGAGGAGAGGGAAAAACCCTGAAGAGGAGGAAAAGGAAGAGTGCCTTAATGAAAGAGAGGAACAGGACAAAACCTGGAAGACAAATTAATCTCAGAGATGCCGAAACGCGGAAGGGGCACATAAAAGGGCTGAGTGGAGAAGAGGTCATGGGAAGGGAAAATACTGAGCCAGTTAACCAAAATGATTGAATAGCAAATGTTGTGTACAGGCTGTCTCCATCAGCGCACGACACTATCTTCAGCGTACACCTTCTCCCTGCCCGCCCAGGGGCAGGGTGGTGCTGCTCTCTCTACTTTAAAGGCGCACAAAGGCTCGTGCCCAGACCAGCAAAGGGTCTCAGGCGTGGGAAAGCTCTGCGTCGCCACTCCTCACTTCCAGGCACCTGGCATGCACACTGCAGGAGAGACACGATTGCCCTATAGCATGAATAGGGAGATCCACCCCTCGCAAAACCAGCTCTCATCTCCTGAGACTTCCCATCTTGTGTTATTTTCCCCTTGGTTATAGATACAAAACATAACTTTTTTTCCACTGGTTCTACAGTTCAGGATAAACCTGAGAGCCCTGGGTTTTATTTGTTGAAATCCAGCCCCTCTCACTGTGAGTGGGATTCAAGGCTTTAAAGTCACTGAACTAAAAGAAAGCAGAACTACTGCTGCTCTTACCCTTTCAGCGTCAGGGTCTTCCTTGCTTTGCTGCTTTCTGTCCCATAGATTTTCTTCCCAGCAAGCCCAGTCTCAAAAGGAGGGAAAGTGGGAGACCACATCACCCAGGCAAGGGCCTTGCACATGAGGCAGTTAGGGATCACACAGTCCTTCACAGGACCACTTAGCTTGTGAATCTCAGCAGGGCTGGTACAAAAGCCAGCTTCTGGCCAGGGGATCCTCCAAATGTGCTGGAAAAGTATTACTGCTCCTAGAGGTCACAGAGCAGCTAAGCCAGGATTTTATTGGATTGTGGCTCTCCTGTGGACCAGGTGCTAGTGCTTCTGTTCCCCTGGCTCAGGGGAGGTTTATCAGCATGGTTTCTCCTCTCCAATCAGCTTCTTTCCTCCTGAAGGGCTAATACAGCTGTTAACACTTCCTGAGTGAGCACAAGGTAAATGAGAGGAAAGGACTCAGACATGCAACAATACGGCTGGATATAACTTAAAGTAATGCAGCAAGAAAGGGAAAGCAAAGTTGAAGGGCAACAGAAACTGTCCTTCTGTGCTGGGTGGAGTTCAGAAGTTGCAATTGAGCCCAGGAGGTTTAAGTGAAAATGTAATTGTTTCAGGGACTGAGCTGATGCCAGCTAAGACACAAAATTCGACTATTACAAGTTGTCCCAATGACTCATACCAGAGAGGTGAGTGTTACCTAGATATTAGCCATTCAAGTTTGTTACCCATGCTCTGGGTTTCCAGGCTTCTAGCCAGGGACAGGGCACAGTCACAATAGAAGCCTGACATGTGAAATGGCACGTTTGTGTGACTGACGCCTGAGTGTGCTCGGTTCAGATAGGACAGGGAAGCTAGCTTGCCTCCGACTCAAACTATGTCTCTTGTAGCTCTGATAGCCCAGGCTGAGCCTTAGCTGCTGCATCTGGCAGGGAAGGTCTACCTGGGGCCATTTTGCACTGGTGGGAGGCAGAAACCTGAACATCTGGGGTGTTCCTTGCAAGGTTATCCAGAAAGCTGTTGCTGTACTCTCAAGTACAACCTAGAACAGTTGAAGATCTCCTGGGACAAGCCAAGCCTGCCTGGCAGGGAAGTTGTCTGCCAGCAAGAAAATTAGAGAAAGAAAAGTGTTAATTATGAGACAACATCAGTGTTTCTCCTTGGGACAGTGAATGAGGTTGCCCCTCCTAGTATAAAACAACAAACTCCTTTCAGTTAGTACATAAATGCAGTGCTGCTCTGGCTCTTCAAGAGAGCTAGTTTCAGCCAAGTCTGTCACAACTCAAACCAAACCAAGAAGAGTATCTGGCAGCTCAAAAGCCACCTCATCCATGTGGTTTTTATTGCTCCCTGTTGCAGCATTCCTAAACAGGGTAGCGAGGTGTGAGCAGCTGTTGTTGGAGACAAGGTGCAGGAGCAGGCAGGCCTTTCATCTGTTCCCTGTGCCATTCTTAAGCCTCTATGCAAACGGGCATCCTACACAAAGGAAATAGAAATACGGAGTTTTGTCAAATTTCTGCCTCTGTCCAGGCCATAGTTTCCTGGGGAGGAATTCAGCTCCAGTTCAGTGATCTCCAGGGCTTGGCCCAGTTGCACACACATAGGGTGCTCAAAGGTATCTGCATGGGGTTTGGAGCTATGACACAGGGCCTGCAGGAGACCTCAGCCCTTCTGAGTGGCAGCTAGAGCAGGCAGGACTCCCCAGGGCATCTCAAATGGCTCCAGACCCCTACACTTAGGCATCTGGATTGAGCCCATAGCCAGCACGGTCAATGAAGCAATTCAGTTCTCCTTTGCAGGTGGACTAAGTGGAAGTTCATGCTGTCACTTGCCAGTCTGAGCAGAGTCATAGGCTCCCAGACTTCCCTCAGCTGCTATTTTCCCCTCTTGCACTACGCTTGTCTCATGGGCTGCAGGGCTCAGATATAACCAGCTTCTGCACCTGTCCCCTATGCTGGGTCTTCCAACACTCTTGCACACTTGTCCCTCTACCTTCTAGTCCCTGGAGGCAGCACAGAGGTCTTCTCAGTGTGTTGCTGAAAACACCATAATCTTCGTCCTATGTCTAGAGAGACAAACATCATCCCAGTATCAGGAACATTCGTCACTGCGGTGTGTTTTTCAAGCTCAGCTGTTCATCCAGGTAGGTACGGGGCTGGGCTGCAGTGCTTGACGTCTGCTCAGCACTTGGAGCCTCTAGTCTAAGAGGCAGCAGACACGGGTGAGAGGTTTGGCAACATGTCACTTTGTGTCCCTGTTGCTCAGAGATAGAGGAGACACTGTTATCTTGCATTTCCATGAGTGATGAATTTAAAGAGTTGGTGGTGTTCCAGGCAGCAAGAAGTGGGTAAATGCTGAATGTCCCAAATTAGAAGAGGGTAAATCATGTCAACAGGTATATACCTACTCTACACTCAGCACTTTTCCTAGAGCGAAAGGATTTTTAGGACGACCAGTCCCCCAGCTCTCTCTCTACCCCACCTTATTCCTGCACATTACAGCCACACTACCTACAATGAGAGTCATGGGACTCAGATACATTTTCCCTCCCGGAGGTGATTAGGTGGGAGCATGCTGGAAGTTCTTATGTCTCATGACTTATACTTGGGTGTCACATCTTATGTCTTGATTGCAGCTTTTCAGCTGCTGCCAGAGTAACACAAGAGGGGCACCAAGTAACCCCACAACACCCAAGTAACTGCTTATGGGCACCCATGGCATTGACTGCTGGGCAAGCAGGGTCAGCAGGTAAGGAAGGCGTCCTTATCTGTCCTGGAGGCAGGAGCAAAGTACCACCCTAGACTCCAGGCAAGAACTCCCATTCTCTACCCTTGGGTCAGGTTGGTTAGCTGCATTCAAAGGGTGCCTGTTTCCTCGTGTGCCACCAGCTGCAAAGTCTGATGTCAGCCATGCATATCCTGTGAGCCAGCTGGCCTGGGCTTGACTCGTGGTCTTAGATGCAGATAAGCTGTGTCTCAGTGCTTTAATTAAAAGATTTTATGCAAGCAAGTAAAAGAAATCAAAGGCACTTTCATTTGAGACAATCAAAGTGCAGTGGGGCAAGGGACATTTTATAGGTTTCCCAGATCCCAAGGAAGATGTTTCAGCCAGTTCCAGGCCAGCAGCAGAAATTAGTAGAAAGCAAATGGATATCCTGGGGAGGCAGGAGGGAGAAGATGGGGTAGGTGGGAACTGTGCAAATTCTCTGCAAGGAGCTAAGGTCATTTGTGATCATGCAACCATTAAAACTACCATCTCGGGCAGCACATTTCTTGTTATATTTTCAGAGGTGTATCCCAGTTGGCAGTCTTTAGCCTGAGAGCTTGTTCTCCTTGTTGTCCTCTTCCCATTTATTTATTCCTCTTTCAGTCACCTCTTTTGTCAGATTCTCAGCCCCAGCTGGACAGGTTCTGCCGGGGAAATACTTTGTTAATAGCCATTTGCCCTCAGACCAGCTGGCAGATAGACATCAAAGAACAACTAACTCAGGCTTAACTATGTCTTCTGGAGCAGTTCAATGTGAAGGCTGCAAGACATTTTTTAATGTCCTCTGTCACTCCCCATCATCCCTCTGGACAAAGAGGAGAGGTACTGCAGCTGGTGGGGCAAGACCTCAACCAGTCGGTCCCCCAGCAGGGCTTTTAAGGAAGATTTTCCTTCTTCAATAATAGATACCAGTCAGCCTGTAGAAGAGTACATAAGGGAGTAGAATTTGTTGCTGTGCAGGATGAAGTCTCCATCGCTCTTCCCTGACACTCTCCCAGGGTGTTTAGCAGTGTCCCAGCTTGAGAAGGTACAGGTCCCCAGGGCAAGCATGGAGGAGAGCGCTGGTAGAGCAGAGGAAAGGGCTCACCCCTCTCAGCAAAAGGAGCAATTCAGGTAGTGGACCACTACGAAATGCTAATGCTCATTGCCACAGGATATCCCCAGGGCAAAAAGTAAGAACGGAACAAAAAAAGACCTCAGGGCAAATGTAGTCAAGCATGGTTACTAATTTCCATATTCTTGATGCAACCTCCAGCTAAGAAAGGCCCTGTCATGTGGTCACCAGATGTGGAGAAAGTACAGCCAAAGGAGAGATCACACCATGCTTGTCCTACCTCCTAGGTTTTTCCACCACAGCACTGGGACCTGGGAGTGGTGGCCCACTGTGACTGCACCAGGCAGCAGGAGCTGAGGGTGAGATTTTATGTCCTGGCTGCATCCTCCAAACCCACAGACAGTGATGGGGATGTTAGCAAGCTGGACCTGCAGCCAGCAAGCACAGGCAGCTCAGGCACCAAGGGGGAAAGCTGAGCATGAGAGGGGAGAAACTGCAGCAGCTGTAAGGGCAGCCACCTCCTCCCATGTAGGAATGGGGATAAGGGGGAGGCTTGTCTCCAAGACAAGGTCCTTTGCAGGAAGGACTGTTTTAAGAAAGCACCTGAAATTCCCAGTGCGACCAATGAGTGATGTGGGGATTAGAGGAAACTCCACAAAAATTTAGACTCCCCCATCACTTGCACACAGGTTTACCAAGATACTTTGTGTGAGTGCAGATACCCACTCAGTGAGATTTGCAAGCACATCTAAAGGGTTAAGGCCACATTCCTATGGGTTCCACAGGTGCAAAAATCTGCCTGGTGATATTTTTCACTTGCTTCCCCACAGGTATTGCTGAGGTACCACTGGGTACCTTTCTTGCTGAGAGAAAGAATCCAAAATTGGCTCTGTCTTCCCATTCATGTTGATGTAACTTTTTAGTAAGTGTTGTTTATGTTGGACTTCATAACCTGCGTAATTCCGTGTCATAAAGTTTCTTGGGTGTCTGTATATCTCGTTCAATGCCCACTCTGTGCAGCTGGTTTTAATTCCAAAATATCAGACACCTCTGTACACCTACCACTTGTAAAAAAGAACACAAACAAACAACAAAAAAAAACCCAAACCCAAGGGATACAGGTACTGCAAGGCTGCCTGAAACTATGGCAAATATGGGATCAAGGGTTTCATTCAGCAGTGCAGCAGCTCTTGGCTTGGATGTGTTTCAGTAGCATATCTGCACAGACCTATCCAAATGTGAATGCAGACTTTGAGCCATTCATGCAAACTGTGCTGTTTCACTTGCTGGTGCAGGGGAGGGGGCTTTGATGCTAGCGGAGATGTGCTGCTTTACACAAGCAAGACAATTTGATATCAAGATGGGTGTATGGAGATCAGATGCTGATTTTTTAATTCTTTATAGATTTTAGGAAAATAGATCAAACTCAACTTTTGAGCCCTAAGCTTGTTACACAGTTTAACAAGGAAACTCCAATTTTCATTCTTTTTTCACACTGCTGTTAGAGGGCTGGTATAAACCTTAAATAGTTACCTCAGTTTTGCAACTAAAAGAATATCTTGAACTCTTTCTTGGCTAAAGTTTGAATCCACCTCTGTACTCTAATTTGATAATGATAAATACAAACCACACCACAAAACTTTGCTGGCAGAATATTTCAGCTGCTTCGTGAATAAAAATGTTGCCCTTTAAAATGATTCACACCTTTACAGTATTGAACTTTTCTTTTCCTGTGTGGCTTTTTTATGATTAGATGGCTAGATATGAAAATATTTTCAATCTGATAAGCTGATTTGGCTGTATAATCATGCTCCAGCCCCCTGGAGTGAGATGGTTGTGCTTGCTTCTCCGGCCAAATTAATCTTTTGCAACAGTGACAAGCCACATGACAGCAGCTGGGTTGCAGACACATTTGCCTGGAGTTCCTCACATGCACACTCTGTACCAGAGAAACCTCAAGAGGGACATTGCTCCTGAACTGGAGCTTGAATGGTGAAGAGTGAAGAGTAGCCTCCCACTCAACAAGGAGTTTGCAGTGCCAGGAAGGATTTTTATTATTCTTTACGCAGTAAAGAATAAACGAGGTGGTTTAATAAGACGTGTGTGTCCAAGGCTTCTACAAGGCTACAGAATCTCCTTACAGAGTTGAATGCTCACAAACTCAGAGGTGCTGGGCACACCAGGACCCTGGGCATGCTGGAACTGGGCAGTGGGCTAGGTCTTCCTTCTGCCTTGAGATACAGGATGAGGACAAAATCCTTGGCTGCACAGGAGAGCTGGGAGTGTAAACACTACCTGAGCATGCAGAACTACCAAGGACTCACAGCAGCAAGGAATCAAACAGCCTTCATGGCCCAGTCTTTGCCAATGTTGTTCTTCAATAGAGCCCATCCCTCACCTTCTTTCTAGGAAGGCAAGCAAAGACCTATCCTTCTCCTCTTCTTTGGCCTGCCCTGGGATAAAGCCCTTGCAACAGCTTCAGTGTTTCTCTCTCATAATGGCCTTGGCCCTGTCCCTTTCTCCCAGAGAGCTGCCAGGTGGCTCTTTTTGATGGAATAGGGTGTCATGAACCAAGGTGAAGGTGATGGGGAGACAGGACGAGAGCAAGCAGCTGATTTGTCATGCTGATCTCCTTTGGGCACATGTGGAAACCTGCTCTGGTGCAGCTCCGCCAGACCTGCCTGGAGGTGGTCAGCCAGGTGCCAGCCAGTTCCTTCAGCCCCAGCACCCACCACTGTCAGATGGAGAGCTGCACAAAGGGAGGCTGTATTATTCTCCTGTCCACACCACAGTGCCCAGCACCATTGGCCCTTTGATTCATGATGCCACTTTGGTCCCTGTATTGGGTTTGCGTGGCAAGGTTTTGGTAGCAGGGGAGGCTACAGGGGTGGGTGAGAAGCCGCTGGAAGCTTCTCCTATGTCCGACAGAGCCAATGCCAGCAGGCTCCAAGATGGACCCGCTGCTGGCAAAGGCTGAGCCCATCAGTGATGGTGGTGGTGCCTCTGCCATAACGTGTTTAAGAAGGGAAAATGTTGCTGCAGAACAGAAACTGCAGATGGAGAGAGGAGTGAGAACATGTAAGGGAAACAACCCTGCAGACACCAAGGTCAGTGAAGGAGGGGGAGGACATGCTCCAGGCACCAGAGATTCCCCTGCAGCCCGTGGTGAAAACCATGGTGAGGCAGGCTGTCCCGCTACAGCCCATGGATGTCCACGGTGGAGCAGATATCCACCTGCAGCCCGTGGAGGACCCCCTGCTAGAGCAGGGGGATGCCTGAAGGAGACTGTGACCCCATGGGAAGCCTACACTGGAGCAGGCTCCTGGCAGGACCTGCAGATCTGTGGAGAGAGGAGCCCACGCTGGAGCAGGTTTTCTGGCAGGAGTTGTAACCCTGTGGGGGAACCACACTGGAGCAGTGTGTGCCTGAAGGACTGCAGCCCGTGGAAGGGACCCACGCTGGAGCAGTTTGTGAAGGACTGTCTCCCATGGGAGGGACCCCATGCTGGAGCAGGGGAAGGGTGTGAGGAGTCCTGCCCCTGGGGAGGAAGGAGCGGCAGGGACAACATGTGATGAACTGACCTCAACGCCCATTCCCCGTCCCCCTGCACTGCTTGAGAGGGAGGAGGTAGAGAATCTGGGAGAGAAGCTGTGCCCGGGAAGAAGGGAGGGGTGGGGGGAAGGTGTTTTAAGATTTGATTTTATTTCTCATTACCCTGCTCTGGTTGATTGGTAATAAATTAATTTTCCCCAAGTCAAGTCTGGTTTGCCCATGATGGTAATTAGTGAGTGATCTCCCCCTGTCCTTATTTCAGCTCATGAGCCTTTCTTTATATTTTCTCTCCCTTGTCCAGCTGGGGCGGAGAGTGATAGAGTGACTTTGGTGGGCACCTGGCATCCAGCCAGGGTCAACCCACCACAGTCCCATGAGGTGAGACAGAGCAGGGTCTGAAAGAGATCAGCACTGCTGCTGCCATTTCATGGATGAACAAAGTGCTAACAGACCTAGAAGAGCCCCCCAAGACATGGATCTCAAGGCAGCAGGAGAACAGGGAAACAAAAGTAGGTTTCCCTGGGGCACAGCTGGTGTGCCACCACATTACAGCACCTGCAGCAAAGAACTTAGACCACTTGAGAACCAAGAGGAACTGAATACTTGGCCACTTCCAGCTGCCTTATAAATTTCATAGGTTTTAGAGTCAGAAAGGACAATTCTTGTCAACTTGACCTTCTGTAATAGAGAGGTCTGGGAATTTCCTCCAGCAGGACTTGCTCTTAGCAGTACAGTTTGTGGTTTTACTGAAAGACCTTTGTGCAAGACAGCTAGTCTTAATTTGAAAATGTCACACAATAGAGAATCCAAAACACCTTTTAACATTTTGTTCCAGTGACAAATTACTCTCTGTCAAGCATGAATAGTTTAAATTGTAGATTTATTTCTTCCTACAAAGTAAGTATATTTCACTAGCATGTTGGCTGGAGTTCATCTGACCTGAAACCCGGATGACTATATTTGGCCAGATGAGTCTTACCTTTCCAATGACTCCAAAAGCAAGGCATTAACTACAAGATGATTCATTGCCTTTTAAATTTAGGTATGGAGAAAAAAAGAAAAAAAATCTTTTAGTTTGCATGGGCCTGCCAGATGAATAATACCCAGAAGCTCTCTCAGGGCAGTTAAATTGAAAACAAACAGAACCACAACTTGCAGCAAGTTAAGGGTGCCTGCTGCCAGGGAAAATGCCATCTGTGGTTAACTCCATCTTTCCCTCCCCACACTTTAATAACACTTCCAGAGGTCTTGAAGTCTGGCATATCAAACTGTCCTGTGTACTGCCTTCCTTACATGATGTCTCGTATGGGCCAGACCTTTCTAGAAGGTGAAGCTGTTCTCCATAGCTCTCCCTCCACCTGCCCCTTTCCACATGGTAATGGATCTACTCAGCAGTGCTTGGCACTTCTCCAGCAGATCCCAGAAAAGCCAAAGCTTTACACAGTGGGCATATGGTTAAGACAAAAAATTTAACCTGAAACTGGCATGGTATTTTATTGCAGCTTTAATAAGGGTAATAACATACCCCATTGAGGTACAAGTAAGGCAAGGTTATAGAAAAAGGCAATTACTACATGCCAGGTGGAAACAGGAGGAACATGGTAGGTAATGTACCAAAAAAAGAAAAAAAAACCTACACCAAAAAAAAAAAACAAACCAAAAACCTACACCTTGAATCAAAAGTCATAAGCTCTGTAGTAAGAATTTTAATATGTTGATCAAGTCAGTTGAAGACACAATGTGGTAGAAGAATAGAAAAATGACTAACAGTCCTGAAGGGAAATGGGACTTGACCTCTGCAGCCATATCACAGTGATATGCTAGACCTCTACACGGATTTGGGGGGATAAACTTTCAAGATAAAAATGGAATAAAGCAGCATGCTGACTGCAGATGGAGCATACCAAACGAGCGTGGCAACTTTCTTGCCAAAAGCTATTTGATTTCTGGTTGGTGAATTGCAGGAAACCACATTCATCCAGACTTCATTGAATTGTTCAGTATGGCACCATATGGGAAGTTATGAGTTATTTTAAGGCACTACAATTAATACAGGAAAAATACAGCAATACACAAATCAGCCAGAGAGCAACAATAATTGTATTTCCAGAGGACACAAGCTGGAAAAAAGTTGTTTGTGTAATTCTGTGAGCATTGGGTTCAGGTCTGTAATACTTTTCCTTGCATGGCATAGCTAGTAAAAAAAAAGTGACAAGTGAAATATGCTAGGTGATGCTGGACAGTACAGTGAATGCAGAGTAGGACTGCATACTCAGAAGAACTATGTTAACTGAAAGAATAGTAAGAGAATTTAAATGGTACAAAGGGCAAGGGACAAATGCTGACCTCTTGGTTCTTTTGCCTTAAGAATAAGACACCTGACAGCAGGACCACACCACATCCTAGAGCATACCTTGGCCTTTGCACTGAGTACGGGCCCCAATATCCTCCCACCTGCCCCAAAAGCCTAGTCCAAAAGGGAGAGGAATAAAACACAAATGAGGCATGTAGATGTATTTCCTGAAAGGGTTAATTCCCTTTTGCTTGTCCAGGCTGAACAGGAAAAGGGCTTGAGGAAGTTATTGCTATAGATGACTTTCTTTCCATGGTAAAGTTTACTGACAGCTGCTTAAAAATACAACCAACAGTAGCATTTTACAGTGTGGGTATCAACATTTTATTTTTTAAAAAGAATATATTATTCTAGTGACTGGAAATGTGTACAAAGTTATACATTTCAAGGAATTCACGCATTGAAGAAACAGGCTTTGAAAGAGTTTCTCTAATGCATGGGACTTACACATCCTTTCACAACTGACACTGCTTGTTTCAAACACACTGTAATAAAAGCATTGGGAGAGCCAGAGATCCCCTAAGATGTGAGCACTGCTACTACAGGAGGTGCCTGATCTCAGTCCCTCAGCTGTGAATACCAAGGATATCCCAGTAATTCTATAAGGTGAAAAAGGAGATGTTCCAACAACACAATGCCATAATCTAAGGCCACCCTGGGAAAATCCAACAGTATCTCAAAGCTGTTAGAGAACAGGCAGTTCCCACACATCTTTAAATGAACTCATCCCAACCCTGGTATTTAGTAACAGCTTTAAGGAGTATATTTATATATAAATCTATTTTTAAAAAAAACAAACAACACTATTGTGACATTTACATGAACACATACAACTTTAGCAACACTCAACGGTGTTTGCAGTGGAACTTGGTGATTAGCTGCTTGCAGTTTATATACAAAGCTGATTAACTAGAAGGGTTGCTACAGGGAGCCAAGTTTCTTTCCAGGTTAGCCCCTGCCTAGAACAAGGATTTTCTATGTGTTATCTTCCAGGAGTTGTCAATATTAAAAATTGTGATTAGAACACCAGGATGTAGTAGCTTGTAAACCTTTTGTCTTAATATTAAATTAAAATCCAGTGCATTCTCACTCTCTGCTCTGACATTATGGATCAGCTGATTGATATGGTGTTCTAGGAATTCATGGGAGATATAAAAAGTTTGGCCAATAAAAATCCTTTAGACAAGTTCATTCCTGGTGCCAAGTCACTGACTTTAGAGCAACACCATGCATGAATTTAATCCACAGTAGAATCACAGGCAAATTTATTCCAGGATGTAGGAGCTCCCAATCCATGCTAGCAAAACAATTTAAGTTTTGCATGATCCCCACTCTACAGGTTTGGAGAGAAGCAGTTTGCCAACCTCACAGGCAAGGCCAGCAACACAGCCCAAAAAAGCTCCAGATTCCTGAACACCTGGCCCGTGTTGGACAGCAATGCCCACTTCTCTCCTGACTCCTACAGTCCTCAACACCCTTCTGCTAGGGAAAGATTACATGATATTGCTTTTGGGGAAAGTCTCACAGGAAAATGCCTAAAGCAAACGCATTAAGGTTACACACACAAGAAAAAAAAAAAGGCTAGAATATCTCAAGACAGGAAAAAAAGTCTTCCTGTTGTTCTTGAAGCTCTTCTTAACTCCTTCCTCCTCTTTGCCAACTGCAGTCCTGAGTAATGACTGTCTGCCAGATCTGAACAGCAGCTTCCTCAGACCCTTTCCTTATGCTTCACATTAGCCAGCTTGACAGTTTCCTGCTCAGAGGCAGGTGGAGAAGGCTCATCATGACATCCAATCATCAGCTGATAGACCATCACTCCCGCAATGGCCCCAAGGAAAGGAGCAACGACTGGAACCCACCACCACTGCTTACCAGTCCTGGAAAACAAAAAGAAAGTGCATGAGGTAAGAACTGCAGCCTAAGCATTGGGATATTCATGTTTGGATCTGGAACAATGCAAGATCTGGTCATCTTCAAACACCACTTGCAAAAGACAATAGTACCTGCATGTCCACAGGAATTTCCAAGGCAGATATTGCCTCCCCACTGCAAGCTCAGGTGGCCAGCAGTTCAGAATAGCTAGTTTCAGGACTTCCAAGACTGTCTCTCCACCAAGGAAGGAGAGAAGTAGTTGCAGTGCCTGAACCAGGAATCTTCACTTCCCTCCCATTGCCTGCAGGAAAGCAGCCCCTAATACATAGACTTTATTGCTCATGGTTCTTTTAATTGTCTCCAGCAACAACAAAATCCAAATATAACAAACGCCCTCCATTTTCTACCACCAAAAAAATAATAATAGGCTCATGTTCAAGCTGCACCTGAACTTCTCATCGATGCTTCTAAATTTTCGCCTTGATAGCAAAGTTAGGTCATTTGCTCTCACCACTGGAAACTGCCCAGCTTCTATGATTTTTTATGAAGCTGGAGCAGAGCAAACAGTGTCTTTTAAAAACATTTATACAATCCAAAGATACCTCACGGGTGCTAAGACTCTTTATAGTGCCAGAGGTACCACCTAATTTTTTCCCCTTGATGCACAAGGTTTTCACTGGCAAGCACTTACCAGAACACTTCAGTGCCCCAGCCAGCAATGGCTGTGAAGAGACGAGGCCCAAAGTCCCTGGCAGGGTTGACAGCATAGCCAGAGTTGAAGCCCATGGAGGTTCCAATAACGAGGACAACAAAGCCCACTGTGAAAGCCTCTAGCCCCGTGGGGACAGGGTTGTTGTAGGGATCGACAATAGCCAAGACACAAACAATCAGGGAAGCAGTGCCAATGAACTGGGAGGGAGGGGGGAGAAAAAGAAGAATTTGATCCAGATTAATCTTTTAACCAAGTTATTTAACTTCTCTGAAGTCCCACGCATTTAGGACTCATTTTCTAAACTGGAAGAACTGCACTGTCATCCCATGGCATTATCAGACCACAGTAGCCTGAGTACCCATGGGAATGGGAGAGTGCAACATGCTCTTCCTGGCAGCCCACAGGCTCAATCAAGCCCGCATCTTTTTCCCTGCCCACAGAATAGCTATGAATAACTGTTCGAGCATCCAGAAAAACTGAAGCCATCTTCCTGAACCTGCTTCCAACCTGCCACAACTGGGTAGCTGCTGTCCCTTTGTGGTTGGTGGCAACTTCAAGGAGGAGAGAGTCACCTCCAACACCAACCACCAGCCCACACCCAGTTGACCTCTAAGTTGTGCAACAGCCACAGTAGTACAGTGGGAGTGAGGAAGAGCCATCCTTCCTCATGCTATGGCTCTTCAGGGGCTGAGAGCAGGTGGTATCCTTTTCACTGGTGTCCTGGCCAGTGTTGTACCACTGGTTAACCCCCTTAACACAAGCCTTCTGGCTGTAAGGGTCCTTTCTGTCTCTGCTCTTCCTATGGGCTAGTAAGATACCTGTGTCAGCTCTAAAAACCTTCCTGGATATCTCCTCTTTAAATTGTAATTCATCCTCTAAAGGAGAGGCCTAAAACCACCCCAAAAGATTCCTCTTGAAATGCACCTTCATCCTCCCAGAACCCTCTTACCTGGTCAAAGAATCCATTCACAGTGTTCAGATGCTGAGATGGGTAGGTGGCAAAGATACCAGCAGTGCCATTCTGTCCTGTTACATAAAGCTGGTTACTTCCAAAAGCCCAGATGGCATCTGGAGGGGAAGAAAGGTAGAGAGGTCAGTCATTTTCCAACATGCATCCGAGAGAGGAACCCTCTTAGAACATGAGTAAAATGTACACTCCACACAGCCATGAATATTGAGATAGAATTCCCTGAGCACTCCATTGCCATGTGTTGCAAAACCATTTCCTGTAGAGAAAACACTCATTTGGAAAACTTGGGGTATGATCTACCACAGCATTTTACCAGCCAGGCTCAGATGCAAATGGCCTAAGTCCCTGTTCCTAGTATTTCTTGTTTGCCAGGCGCCAGGAAAGAGTTAGAACCAAAAAGTAAACACTTAGGTGACTCCAAATCTCTCCCAAAGGTACTCAGTTGCCTATGGTATCTGTCTTGGTGTCAAGACATGAGATATTGCTATGAATCTGACCTGCAGCAAACAAGATTTGGGCTGATCTTGCACCCTCCTCTAAGCCAATACACAATTAGTTTCACCTCTCAGGGCTGCCTTGTAGAGCAGTCAGCCCCTTGCCTACAACTATGTAGAAGCTGGATAACTAACTTAAGTGGGCTGTCTAGATTCCCTCCATGGTCAGTGGAGAAAAAAAAACAGATACTTTCTGAAGGTAGCTCTTCTATGGTTTAGGCAGCTTAGATGGGATTAACTCTCTTCCAAAGAGGAGATTTCAGCCCACCAACTACAAAGGTAACTGGTGCTGAACTGGAGTCCTGATGTTTACAGAGATAAAGGTAGTTCCCCCTGCTTCTTTCTAAAGTGAAAAGCAGTTGGTGCTAGTGCTGGGGTGGCAGTTTCCTCCCTTCAGGTGAAAGCTACTGACCCAAATGTTCTGCTCAGCTACAGGGATCACTGCTCCTATTGCCAGAAACAGACATCAGGAGGCAAAGTCTGAGTTAAAATGTCACCCTTGATATTTGAGGAAGAGCAATTTCCGGCACAGAGTTAGTTCTTGCCCACTGAATATTGTCCTGTGATGAGGAACACCACTGAGGAGTAATAGATGCATGAGGAACTGGATTTCTAGGATGCTTTCTGAGGTATAGAATCACTCTGATAAGAACAGCAAAAGCTGCTGAAGTCCCATTGTCTGGAAGCTAACACAAGAAAATGCAGAAGACATCCATGGTGAAGTCTATTTTTTTTAAAACCTAGAAGGATAAAATGGCTCTGGAACAGTGCACAGGTATAAAGTCTCCATCACTACTAGTGTTTCATGGGATTTTTTGAAATATGTGGTTTAGCCCAGACAGTAGATAGAGGGGCCATCCAGTGGTCCAGTGATCATTACTCAAGGACAAAGACTCACCCATTGACAGTGCTGGCTGGCCTTCAGATTGATTTGAAGAGGCTTGAACCCATCATCATGAGAACAGGAAAGCCCTCCCAGAAACACAGAAAGGAGGTTACTCAGACCTCTGCTCTGAAAAAAAAGTGCTTCTCTGATCTGGAAACCAGCCTCCCTGCAGTGAGTCACGAAGAGCAGTAGTCTCACCCCAACAAACACACAAGGTTTCTACACTTACCATAGTACAGCCCAAAGACTATGCCAGCTCCAAGGAAAGCTCCCAGGGTTTGTGCTAGGGCATAAACTGGTAGCTTGATCCAAGGCTCCCGGGCCAAGAAGCACATGGCAAAAGTGACAGCTGGGTTCAGGTGTCCACCTGTAGAGAGGCTGGTGGTTAGTGTACTTTTACAGGCGGAGTTTGGGTCCCAGGGATGAGCCAAGGGACACTGGTTTCCAGACCAGTGTCACATAGAAAAAGTACAGCCATCTAGGCCTACACAGTAATTGTCACAAGCAAAATCTAGCCCATGCAGAGCCACGACATACCTGATACCTGTCCTGAGATCAAAATGCCGAGCATTACAGCAAAGCCGAAGGCCAGGTTGACAGTCAGGAAACCTCCATGAGTACCTCTGCTGAGCACGATCTGCGCAACAGAGCCACAGCCAAACAACTAGGAGGAGAAGAAGGGACTGAAATTACTCTCTGTTTCACATCAGGTCCAGTTGCTGACCAAGGCATGCATCTGCTCCTCTCACACCTGCATGCACTATCACAGTCCACCCATGACTCAAAGCCATCAAAGTTTCAACCTTTGGTCAAAGGATCTAGGCGCTATCTCTAGGGACAGCAGTGAAGGAGAAAGGACACAGGAAACTTCTATCTCCTGGCAGGGGGAACTGAAACCTGGGCCAAAATCAAAAGCAAGATTGGACCACAGAAGGCTGGAGGTCTTTGTCCAACCATCTAATTTTAAGGTGGGACGTGAGAAGAATCAGCCAGATAGCATCCTGGACCAAGGTATTTACAGTGCAACTGTTCAGATGAAGGATCTGGGTGCCTTATTGTTAAAAAAGGCTGATAATTGTTTGACATAATAGCAGATAGATTGGCAGGGGTCAATTTTGCTAATGCCTGGAAATAGAGACGTGACTGAAGAAGGCCAAATTCAGACTGACATTCATTAAGTCCTCTTTCACGTGACACTGGCTGACAGTGAGGGACTGCAGCTCCCTCCTTGAGCCGAGGTACCTGTACTTGTCCCAGCCCCTGGGTACAGTCTCTGCTGTGGGCGCTCTGAGCACGGCTCACACCATCCCAAACCACCCTTATCGCTCCTATGTAAGGAAATATCAGGTCAATACAGCTGGCCTGTCTCTCCAGCACCAACACGGCAGAGGCACCACCAAGAAAAGTCCATATTCCAGAGAGCCTGCCACCAGCACAGCCAGAGGCTTGGCCTTCTGTCCAAGTTGAGGGATGCACCAAGCAATCTGAGAGACAAAAGCTGTTTCTGTTGGTTGATAAAGGGTGTTTCCTTGTACCTAAGGGAGGCATATGCTCTTGCTCTAAGACATTTGCTCCAAACGGGTGATCCTTCTGTTCCCAACCACATCCAAAAGCCATGCTTCCTATGCTTGCCCTTAACAACTGAAACAAGTTTCCCCTGGCAGTTCAGTTCATCACTCATCCAGCTGGAGGTTTTCTGCCTTGCCAAGTCTTTCCACTACCATGTAATTTAAGGAGCTCTAATCCTCATCATCTGTATGCTTGTATCTTCCACTGACTCCACCTGAACTGATTCTTGGTGTATACGAGGGATTATCACATCAGCAGGTACTGACAGCATTCTTAAATTAGGACAGGGATTACAGCTTGCTTCCAAGATCCTTGAATCTAGGGATCAAGGCTTGCGTTATTTCTTCTGACCACATACCCATATCTATATACCCAAGACTTTCTGCTTCTGTGAACTCCACCAGCCCAGAATTACTCAGTTGCCACAGAGGCAGTATCTGTTCCTAGGGGATAAGCCTCTAGACAGCAAGGCAGAAGGGGTAGCTGTCTTCACCTCACTTGCCAATACTGGACATGCCCATTGAGCAATACACAATCCGGATCAGTAGTAAAGCCAAAACACACTTAACTCATCCCCTCGACAACTGATGAATTACTAACAAAGCAAACACTGCACTCAGCCTGCTGGGAAAGGAGCAGCCAGGTAGGCTGCAGGCTGACTCGTGGAGGTGGACACTGTACACAGGTACCTCTTGACAAGAAGCCAGGTCCCCAACACGGGACCTTGTGTGGAAAGAACAAAGGAACCTGTAGAACTTGTTAGTTAATGAGAGGGATAGCCAGCACTGCTCTCCACTGAGTCCAGTCAGAACAGCCCCTTCAGTGTCCTAACCCTCAGCTGCCCAGCTCGGAAACCATGGCAGAGAAGACACCCAGGTAAAGGCAGAAAAGATAAGTCTTGTTGATTGTGCAGAAAACAGAGCCATCATTCCCAGCTATGCCCAAACCACTGAGGGAAGCATAGCTCCAACTGAGCAAATAAATACTGGCTAATGACCAGGGTAACCTCTGTTCTTTCCCTTACCCCAGATGATCCCCAGCATGCTTTAGACAGCAATTTGGAGAGACTGCTTGGGCATGGTGTTTGCCTCTTTAAGGCCATGCAGCACATCAGTCTGAGCAGGGAGGGGATGAGCCCACAAAAAGCTGCAGTGGGCATCTGCATTTGTTAAAGTTGACCCCAGGTTCTTCCTGGGGGGTATTTGTGTTATTTACTCTGAAAGAACTGGCAGCTCTGCAAGTGGATAGTGGTTGGCTCATTAGTCACATACCTTTTGGTTACAGAAACCACAAAGTAAAGTTTTCCCCCCTCCACCTCCCTGTTCACCCAAAGGTCTTCCCTTAACCTGGAGGAATGCCAGCTCTGCCATTTCTCAAGAGGTTATTCCCCATCCTCCTCTCCCCCATCCTACACCTGGCAATAGCTCTCCAGCTTTTCCTCAGAAGAGAGTCTATGGGCCATGCAAAAACACCCTGGAGCCACTCCACAGGAGCATTACAATTATTTATCAGATGAGCCCTGAGCACTAGGTGGCTTAATTCAGCATAACAGTAGAAAACTTCAGCAGATAAAAAGAGTAAGGTGATATTTAGGGACAGGTTAGAACTTTGGTATGCATGTGTGCAATTCCATCCTGCACCAGTGGAGTCCACTAAGCATGAGCTTACTTGCATGCATGACATCCATCCATGGCACTTGACTTTTAGGAACCAGTTCAAATCATGCTCACCCATGCTTTTATGGTAAGTGGCTTGACATTACACAGTTTTGTTGTGGTAGTGGTTATTACAGTTTTTAATCACACCATTTCCACTTCTGCTATTTGCTAGTTTTCCTTCCAATTCCTTTTCCCAGGCCATATGAGACAGGAGACCCTCAGCATCCATTTTTTAAGTCTTACTTTTCCAGTGCTTGCAGAGAAGTGTTTAGGAGCAGCTAGCTTGAGTTGAAAGGCAAGGAAGGCCAAATAAAAGCAATTCAGCATTTATCACAGTGGCTTTGAAGTCCATGCAAAAGGTTGTAAAAGTCCTTAGGCGATATTATTATAATTATTATTAGTGGTGCATGCCCAAGGGGGACATGACCCCTCATTCTCTTGATTTTAATAACATGCTTTTTGTTTAAAAAAACAAAAACAAAAACCAAAAAACAACAACAAAAATACTAGAAGAACATCCCAGCCAACAGAAACCCAGGCTAGCACCTCACATGGCAGTGTGTGCAGCAGTCGATGTGTTATACCCCTACGATCCACTAGCCAAGTTCAAAAGCAGTCTTAAAATGCTAATAAAATGATTGCAACAAAACATTACTCTGATGTATTAAAGCCACTCTCCTACAAATTGAGGTCAATGCACCCATTAACCAGGTTAATGGAAGCCTGCTCCCTCATTTCATCTTACTGGCTCTAGCAGATCTAATGGCTTTCCTTGCCAACCGAGAGGCTTCTCACTCCTCATGAGCTGATCCAACTCCCTGCACTGTGAAAGATAACAAAATCCATGTTCTGCAGGATCCAGGAATTGAACTGGTTTAACAGTAGAGGGGCTGACAAACCCCAGAACCTGTACAAGGGAGGGGACAGCCAGAAGCAGCAGGAGCAAAACCAGGAAAAGGTAGCAAGTCGCTAGGTGAAACTTCATACTCAGGGAAACAAACTCCCTGTGTCCAGGGCATGTTTGGAGAATGGCCATTTGGCTTTGTCACCCCACATAAAAAAAAACCTGTCTCAATGGCTAGACACAAGAAAGCCCCACAGCCAGTCAAGGCTAATAGGAAAGGACCTTGGAGGACAAAAATAAGTTGAGTTTATAGGCCGACCTTGTGAAAAGCAGCTCCGTACATGAGCTCAGGAGGAAGGTAGTGCTCAGCACTCCCCTGCACAACAGCCAGGTTTCTTCCCTTTCTTTCCTTCTCTTTTCTTTGCCAGTGCTTTTTCACACCTTCAGGTACAACACAAAAGGCCTGGATGCATTTGCTCTTAGACTTCAGACAGACTGATCGCTAAATCAAGATGAGAAAGGTTTGCTGGCATAGCCCATGAGGAGTGTTATTACCTGAATTACAAATTTCCTCTTCAGCCAGCAAATAAACCAGGGATTAGGCAAGGAGCCTGCTGTAAATCTACCCTAATCACCTCAGTGAATGGGAAGGGCTGCTCAGCCCTTGCTGCCCTCTAGTTAGTGGGGAAGATGCCAGAAGAGCCATCAAACCATGAATCTACTCTGAAAGAAGAGACCTTAAGATACTGATGGAAGATTTTAAGCATTAGACACACAAAGGGACACCTCTCTTCATATCTGAGTGAAACTTAGGACTATCTCACAGCCCCTTCAAGGGAGGAGGCTGGGGGGGAGAGAGGGGACAGAGGACTACCATTTTACAGCCAGTTCAAAACAACCTCCCAACTCCTTCTCTGCAGCTCAAAGCAAGAAGGGGTTAAAGGCACTGTAAGTCTCCCCCACAGCCTCTTGCTGCCCTCCCCAAGGAGCAAGACCCAGCTGGGCAGATCTGAAGACAGATCTATCCCCACTGCTGTTTCTGCTCAAGCAGCGTGCAGAGATCTTCCTCAACTCCATGGCCCATGCAGCCAGGACAACCACCAACCACAAAGACAGTGCAAGGAGCACCGTCATTTTTGCCTTTCCTCAAAGCATCTCTCGAACAACCAGACTGGTCATCATTTACAATTTCCAAAGCAAGGAGAAACATTAGACCCCACAATCTGGCTTCTTGTCCAGCACAGCTGGAGCCAGCCTGGAAAGAAGCAGTCCTACAGGGAAGGGCAGTGGCAGATGGTCTGTCAAGTTATGGCTCTTTCCACACCAGATGCTGTCCCAGAGCCAGGCAGGACTGCAGGAGTCAAGAGGTACGAGGGTCTAAGGAAAGTTGTGCCACATATACATCACATGGTACAGCAGCACTGCACAAAGCTGGGGAGACAAGTGGCACTCAGTACAAGAAACCTGAGCAACTGTCAGCAGCGCAGTTGGGCATTAGCGAGAAAATTCACTATTTAACTTGTTCCCACACACACAAAAGCAAAAATATGTATTCTGATATCCCTGGTATCCCTCAGATCAGGAGGCTTTAGCTCTTAGAAAGACCCATACTTCTGGTGGCGTTTTGGTCCCAGGGTTGGGCACTACTGGGGAAAAGCTGCATCCCCACCAAGGGCAAGTCTTGGTGCCTGAACCGTCCTGTTTGTAGGAAGGAGAAACCTCCCTGCTCCTGTATGGGGACAGCAAGGAGGGACAGTTTTGAACACTTAATGAAGAGCTTCAACCTCTTATGGTGGAAGAGGTGAGGGAGGGCAGCGCACTGCCATTTCCCACACCTCCACACCCAGCAACACAGACTCTTTGCAGGGAAGAATCAGCAGCACTCTACATGCTTACAGCAAAGATTTCTATCCCCTTTTAAAGCCTAGCAAAGCATTAGCAAAGAAAAGAAATTTTAGAAATAATAAAAAAAAAGAACCCACATTCTCCAAATGCCACAAGCTGAGTTCAAGAAAATCAGCACAAATCAAACAGCAACTCTGGAACTGCCATGCTGCCCTGGATGGCTGCGGGATGAGCAGTGACTTTAAGCTCTGCCCTGCTAGCAGTTAAATGAGGCTCCCTTTGCCTTGATCATCCCAACTGCTTTGCTATTTTGGTTTTTTGTGGTCTGCAGCACATGCATACCCCCAAAAAATCCCACCTGGCTGCAAAGTCAAGGCAGCCCTGATTGAAAAGCAATTAGGAATCATTCTGTTCTTCCTTTGTGCCTCAACAGCAGTGAATCACAGTTAGTCTGACTTGGGAAACAATTATAAACAGCAAGTTACTTCTCCTGCAGATGTAAAAACCAAACAGAGCCAGCTTTGGTATTTACAGCCAGCAGAGCAAGAGAAACAGATCAAGCCTTTAAGGGAGGCACGGAGGCCTGCCACTGGAAGTCTGGCTTTAGTGAGTTGCTACAGTAATAACACAAACAGCAAGCGACTTGGAAAATGCCTTCAGCATTTGCATTGCTTAACTATTGCCAGCAAGCGGTGCTTCCAATATGGGTATAAAGTTCTAACCTCAAGTGCCACTTGGAAAGTGCATTTTAAAGGGGGAAAAAAGTAATCTTAATTATCAAAGAAAAGGTAGAATCAGCATCACTATTTTTGTAACAGTAAGGACACTACCCACAGACTAAAACCACATTGTGCAATGTGCTGGACACAGCAAAAGCAGCTTGCCAGTAGAGAGTACCTCGCCTTTGCACTATTCAGGGCTTTGCTGCTTTAGTTGGATTATTTTTCTTATCTCAAAATAGAGGCAGTATTTTGTTTTAATGTTTGCTATCTTTACAACCTCCTTAAAAACAGGAAAAATAAAATCAAGCACTAGGTTAATTCTCACAGTCAAAGAGACTTTGCAGGGGTTCGAAATAACTTTGCTTTAGAAGAGTTTGAGACCACTGCAGTCATTATGCAAGTGAAAGGGAGGAGGGAAGAAGCTGAAGCCATGCCAATATCCATGGTGTGACAAGTTTTACATTACACAGTGAAATCTAAAGTAAGCTGCAAGTCTCCCTCCCTTGGGGCTCAGGAAGTTGATTTCAGTGTGAACGATATGAAACGTTAAATCCATCCCTAATACTGTTCTGCTCTACACATATTTGTGTTCAGTCAACTCCATCTCCCACAAAGAATATTTCATGGATCCCAGGTCTTTCCTCAGGTATTTTATTGTCTGAAGCCCATAACAGATATTTACAGGGCTCAAATGCAACTAAATACATGCACACTCAGCTCAGCCTGCTGGCAGGGTGGGCAGCAGGGACTTTTGCAAGGTACAGAATGACAATCTGTCTGCTGGGACTATCCAATTCAAATTATTACCCAGACCACCTGAAAGGGGAAGAAAGTTGTCTTCCAGGCCCTTTCTATTTCAGGCAGGTGATACAATAGAAAGATAAAGGAATCCAGGTGGTAGGGAGAAAAAAAAAATATTTTTTTAGTAAAATAAATAAAAACTGTGAGTGTCACTTCATTAAGAACAGCCTGGGACAGGTCCAAGGCAGAAAAAGATTAATATCCAGCAGACCAATATTTCAGGCTTGCTGCCCTGGAACACATTTCCCTCTCTATGTACCCTGTTTTAGACTGCTGACAAACTGGGAGCATTCACTATGTTTGGGACTTTCCCATTTCTCCCACCAGCCCACTCCATCTTCTCCCACATGGACACAGGGTACCCACAACCCTCCATCCACTGCAGAGTTGCTGCAGGAGATCCTAGGTGATTTTTACAAGACCTACAAGATGGAATTGAGTATGTCACTAAACCCAGTATATTCTTTGCCCCCAGACACCAGCTCAGGAATCCCTGAACAAGGTGAGGGATCTGTCTGCATACTTACACACACACTTTAAAACACAGCAGGTGTGGTACTCCTGAGGACAATGCATGTGTTACCCACTTTTGTCAGTGCAGCATCCAGCCTGGCTGATGGGTGCCCATTACCACTCTCTTTTTTGGAGGCTGGTTATGATTTTGGACCAAACATTTCCTCAGGCTCAGAGCACATCCCAACTCCTCTCTGCCATGGAGAGGCAAGGCTGTAGGGAAAAGCAGTCTCTGTTGTGCCAGCTAATACAATCAGAAGAAATAACTTGTTTTGGCTCATGAGCCCTTCTGAAAGCTCATATCCACATGGCTAACAGCTTGCCTTGTTTCTCAGCAATAGTAACTTGGCTAGCAGGAGACATCATTCCACCTTACAATTCTTACCTTGCTTCAATCCTGAAACTAACTCCAGCAACTTCAATGATTCACAGACAGCAACTTTCTACCCATTAATCACTTTTTTATCAGCTTCTACCCTCCTTAATTCCAAGTAACACTTGACTGAAAAAAAATCAACAAGACTTGTTGGCAAATCACCAAAGCTGGGTCACTGACAATAAAGCCATTGCACTGCATGAAGCTGCTTTCTTTTAAGTGGTAGCATTTTACAGGGTCTTAGCAGAGTCCCCTACCTATCCACACAAGACTCAGTAGCCCTCTCTTCCTCAACAAAAAATTCTTATTTATGAAAGCATAAAATTGTCTGTCAGTCCTTTTGTGTTGATCCCCAGGCACACATGCAGCTTCATCAAGCCTTTCTCTGCTTTCAGCTCCTCCAACCATTAGATTTCCCCCTAAACAGTCCTGCCATCAGTTTCAAAGAGGTGTAAACCCACAGTCACTTCACTGAAACCTATAGGATTGCTCTGGGTTTACATCACTTAAGAGGAACTTTCACCTGCAGGTATTCACTGTGTGAACACCAACTCATTTCTGCTGTAATGTCAACACACCAAACCTGTGGCCCATTGGGCAGTCCTGCATTTTGAGGTGCAGATGCCCAAAGCCAGATACCCCTGTCCCAGTTTTGCTCCACTGGTATTTGCCCCCCACTCCTCACACACAACTGTCCTAGCTGTTCACATCTGCCTTTGACTTCAAAGCAAGCCAGGGCTGCTCAGAACATCTGCAAACTAAGTCGCTTACTTACACAGATATCTACCCTGCTTTATCCCTTATATCCCATCCCTTTGGAAACTGAGCACTAAAACAGGCAGAAGAATTTTGTTGCCATTTACCACTTAAAAAATATGCCAACTGACAGCTCAGTGCTGTCACACACATGGTGAGTGCAAGCTCCTGATCGGCTGCCGGCACAAGCTGCTGCAGTGTCATGCAGCCCCACTGATAAAACTCTGGGGAACCTGCAGCCGACAGCAAAAAAACACTTCAACAGTTTAAATTCTGGCTACTTCTTGTCCATAAGGTGCACAAAGAAAACAAAGTGGGGCGAAGAAAAATCTTTCACTTCCCTGGGTGATAACACTTGAAGTATTTCAGTGCCAAGAACTTATTCCAGGGCAGACAGAAAGGAAGTTTTGCATGATCTCTAGTAAAACACTTGCTGCTTACACAGAGACACTTTGCTCACTGCACTTCACAGATGCACAAAAGCCCCCAAACACCCAACAAGCACTGTAAAGCCCACCCTTTGCCAGCAATGCAAAAGTTCACCCTAAAGCAACTTGCGTGAATTTTTTTCCTGGGAGTAGGGAATTCTCCTCCAGTCCTCTTGTTGCACCAGAGTTGGGCTCATACCCAGTGCAAACTCTGGCAGCAGCGCAGCCCCTTCACTGGGACAATTTGCCCCCACACCCAAGGGTCAGAGAGCATCCCCACACCACAGCACAGACTCACCACCAGGATCAGCGTCCCCAGGCACTCGGCCAGTGCTTGCCGCACTAATTTGTTTCTGATCCTCAGGTGCTCCTCAATAGTAGCAAGAACATCCTTTTGCCTCCCCATCACAGTAGAGGTGCCCTTCAAGAAGTATCAGGGAAAAAGCAGCCGCTGACAAAGCCTCAGCAAGGTTTCTTCCTCAGCAGAGCTCCCTTTGCTTATAAATAAGGTTGGTGATGCCTGACACACCTCCTGGGTGACCACACCCCTTCCCCCCGCTCTTCAAACCCAACTTTTTTTTTTTTTTTCTTCCTTTTCAGCGTGAGACAGAGTGAGTGGTTTGCTTCATTTTCTTTATTGCTTGCAAAGGTGAGCAAAAGATTCAGGAGTTTCAGAAGAAAGAGGAATTAAACATGGCAAGGATGTCCTGCTCAAAACCCTGCTGTTTTCATCACTTACCACCTAAAACATGGGGCCGTATCTGCACCTCCCAGCTTCAGCTGGAGAGCTAAATGCTAAATGCATAGACTGAGCAGTGTCTTAACCCATTTGTATGAGCATGGTACCCTGTTTTCAGCTTTCTTTCCCTCTCAGGCTCCTGTAGGGTGGCAAAGTGATGAGTGCTCCTGTGCTGATTCAAAGGTGCTTTTGAAGAAAAATCGTGGGGCAGGAGGGTTTGATCCCCCACATCTGCACTGTGGGCTGTGGCCAAGGCACCTTCTCACTCCAGATATTATGCAGTTAAAGCTGGTATCATGAAGCAAGACCAGACCTCTCTCCATGGAAGTCTGCATCTGGGTCTAAACAACTCTCCTGTATCGTTACAGTTTGTCTCCCCCTACCAGGACTTTGGGAGAGCATTTCCAGCCTAGTCCCCATGAAAGCTGTGAAGAAAAGCCATGAGAGTTCCCCAGTGCAGAGCCAATACCCGTCATAGGACCTTGACAAGGAGCCCACAGACTCCCTGAGCCTTGCAGGAATCCACCCTTGCTGCCTTTTCATCCTCAGTAACGTCCTGTATCACCCTGGGCCAATTCTATGGGACAGCCTGAGTGAAAGCTGTCCCAGTCCATACCATCTAGGGTGATGGCTACTAACAGGATGCATGCCACTCATGGCATCTGGTTTCTGTTAAGTGAGTAGTAAAAATTCCCTGGGATCCTTGACTCACCAGGGCTTGACACAAGGCAGCAAGGCTGAATTTGCAGGACTGAAGGGGACCCCTTTCCTGGATTTGTTCCCCCACCTCCTCTGCAAAGCCACAGATGCCCAGCTCTTCCTCTTCCCCTTATTTAACCATCAACTTTCCTGTTTAAAAAGAAGAGCTTTTTAGTGGAGTGGTGAATAAGCCTTTATTTTGTACAGAAACTGCAGCCAGCCCAAGAAGCAGAGTCAGGAATGTGGTTAAGAAAGCAATAATGTGTGAGGAATCAAATGCAGGGAAACATTCGGGACCATACATAATTACAGGGACAGGAAACTTTCCTCATCACTTTGTGCTCAGGCCCAGTCCTGTATCACCAGCATCAGTGGGGTCCTCTGAACTACAGCAAGCACTCCATCAGCTCCATGCATACACGCTGCAGCTGGGGTTTGCAAACCAGCACTCAGGACATGCATTTTTAATCTTATTTCTGTATCTCTCCCCTCACCCTCTTGCTGTGCATCACCTGAGCCGTGAAGGATCCACAGCCACTCCTCTGCCTTGCTTCCTCCTGCACTCCCCTCTCCTTTGTACTCCACTCCGTCTTTTTACCCTAACTTTGTATCAAGGCCATCACAGCCAGAAATTAATCTATGTGTTGGGTTTTTTTCCCCCTTTTGTCAGTTCTTAAGCTAAGGTCTGTGGGCTGTTTTGCCATTTCTTGAACCACCAGTGTACAGATGCTGTGTTTTGCGATGTAGGTTTACTGAGATTTATTTAGACTGGGTCCTGGATCCTGTTCCTTCCTCGGTGGTGGAGGTAGGGCCATAATGCAAGAGAGAGACAGGTGAGGAGCAAGAGGCATGGGGAGGTGTGATGTTCTCCAGGTAGGTAGGTAGGTAGGTAGGTGCATTTCTCCTGTCTGCAGCATTTGAGCTCCTCTGGCTACGAGTTGAGGATACAGACATTTTCTCACTAATGGCAAAGGGAGGGGAGATGTCTAGGCTCCCAGGTTGATGGTGGAAGATGATGGTAACACCAGCATCAAAGCTGGTGCTTGGAAAAGTCTAGACAGACGCAAGCCCGAGGAACCAGGGTGGGGTGGGTGCTCCAACACCAGCTCAGCGACTGACTCACTGCCTGACCCTGAGCAAATCCTTCACCTTTCCACACCTCAGATTCTCCATCAGTAAATTGGAGAGAGTGACACTGGATTCCCTTCTCGGGGTGTTGTGAGGATGAATCACTGCAGCCCAAGATCCAGTGACTTAGAATGAGCAATGGGGACTTATGCAATTGCTTTCCCAACAGACAGCCGTGTTATTATCTAGAAAGGAGCTTGGGGAAGGGACAGCGATGCAACATTAGAAGAAGCGGGAGATCTTTTCAGAAGCAATAACTAATCAAAGTGTGGGTAAGGGCTGAAGGGCCCCAATGCTGGAGTTTTCTGTGCCAAGGCAGGAATTGCCCTGACACACCATTCAGCTGGACTCCAGGGACACGTGATCTAAGCACAAAACAATTAGATGCGAGTCGGCAGGTTTCCAAACAAGCCCACCTTTTGTAGTAACTGGTGCACAGGTTACTGGTACCCATTATGGTGATTAGAAGAAGTCCACGGGTCAGTAGAAGTAAACAAGGAAGGATGTAGAAGTAAGACTTACAAGGTAGGCCCTCAGAGCTGCTGGGCTCTCCTATTGTTGCATGGACACAGCGAGATGTCCATGCCTTTAGCTTTGCCTTGCATGAACATTCAAACATGTTCTTTCACAGCACAAAGTCTCAAAGAATGGAAATTGCCAAAACTTTGTCACAAAAACTTGTGCCTGACCTCCTGGTGGTAGTGCCAAAGTTATTGAAGCCCAAGCAAGGGAATTCTGTTGCCAATCATGGTGTGATTCAAACATCAGATGTCAAATTGCCTACAGCGAACTACGCTTATCAATTTGCACAGTGTCAAAAAATCAAGGCATTGAGCAGGGGGCAATGTAACACTTTAATTTATGGAAACTGCTGGTTGCCCAGAGGAAACTCAAAGAGAAAAGGAAGCTCAGCTCAGCAGGGAAATCAGAGACAGCACTGTCCTGTTGTGCTCCTTCCATAAATCTTCCAATATCATCTAGGACCAACAAATATGGCAGTACCTAGGAATAAACCAAGATTTGAACCCATGCCCTCTGACCCTGGTCCAACAGAGCACTTGTCTGTAATGTTTGTCACTTCCTTATTCCTTTCCTTTCTCTCCTGCAGAACTGTGCAACATGCCACAAGAAACTCACTGTGCTCGGGCTGTTATTTCTAGACAAGATCCAAAACTAACACCCAGGTTCCAAGTTTGCTGTTTGCATTTCAGCCTTGCTGCTTGGCTCCCTCATCACTCTACTCCAGGGGAAAGACACAGGTGAAATTTTAAAGGAAGAAACTATCTTTTCTGCTGCTCCCCTTCAGCTGTTTTCCTACTGGCTTTAGTGGCACAAAATAAACTGAGGTTCATAAACGCCTTGGCTTCTTCAGAATCAGCCTCCAGCAATGTAATTTTTTGTATTAAAAACCAAGTTTAACAAAGTAACCAGACTTTTTCTTAAGTGGCTGAATGGATAAACCTGGACTAATGGGTTCTACATCTTGTCTAAGCCAAATTGATTCACCCATCCCAGGATGGATGGTGCAATACAATAAGGAGAAAAGTGTGAATCACACAAATCTGTAATGAGTCACTCATTGCACTGATGGCTGGGTCACCTGGTGCAAAAGCCGTTATGCCAAGAGAGGTCACTGGGTCAAAGCATGACAGGATTCATACTTGTGAAATCTCCCTTTGGAAGATACCTCTGACCATCTCCTTCCTATGATCTACTTGACAGAGCAATATGGTGACATTTTCAGGAGACTTCATTAAAAAAATTATAGCTTGCCTAGCAAGGCAGGGTAGGAAGTGAGTGGGTAGGAAGTTTATAAGATATCTAAACCATTCTAGCTGGAGGGTTGAGTGCAGTGATTTCAACATTCTGCCTTGAATCTCCAGATTTGCAGAGCCAGGTATTCATGTCATGTCTGGGTCTGCTTAGCGCTCCACCTTTAGTTAGAAAATGGAGAAATTCCTCCAGGGAACAGTGGTAGTCTGCACAGCTGAGGGTTGTTGATGGCATCTGTGTTTGTTTGAAGAAATTTATGGTGAAACTGCAATCCTAATTTATGTTCCTCAGACATCTAAGAGAGGCCTGGAAGTTGGCAAACTGGGTTTGGACTTGAATTACAATACAGTAATGGGGATAATATTTAAAATCCCTGAAAACAGCTCTTCATGAGGTCCACTGCTTAGGACCAAGTGGAGGAAAGAGTGACACTGAGCTGATTCTATACCTCATACCATTCAGAAGTGTCTCAAAGGGATGGATCCCTCAGAGTTATATTGGAGCATGGGGCCACTGCCTGTTCCCACTGGCGGTTCCTTGTCATGTCTCATTTCCTCCTCATCCCAAAGCTGGTCCCAATTTACAGGAATAAACATTGTTCACCACATGCCATTCCTGTAGAGAAGCTGTTTTCCAGTATAAGCAGTTGCATACCGGAATAACTACTGTACACTGGAAAACACCAATTGCTCCAGAAGAAATCTTTTTAATAACACATCTGAAAGGAAATCTATTACAAACAGCTCTCTGAAATACGGTTTTGGCAGGAGCTTCTCCCATAAATTGCTCTGTGTAGACAGCCGTTCTTCTGAGAGCTGCAGAGCCAGTCCTGACTTGGAGACACTGCTGCTGCTGAGCGCCACAGCAGGAAAGTTCTAAGACCCCAAAGACAGAAGACAACGAAATTGGGTGAAACTCCACCGGCCCAAAGTGTGAGTCAGGAGCAATGATAAAAACTTTCCCTACCAGGTGAGGACATATCCAGGAATGGAGAGTGCGCCCTCTCTCCAACCTAACCACAGGTTGGACCCAGCACAGGTGTCCCAGGGCACAGAAACGATCACCTTAAGAGCAAAAAATACCTAGATAACAATTTAGATGTCTCCTCCATGTGATCATTTTAGAAGTGTCTCTTTGTTGGCTATAAAGGAAGCCTAAAATAACCAGCCCAGATGGAGACAGCTACACATAGTGTAACCCACCACCAGTCTCTAAGGAGGTGCAGACCTGTAAAATGCAAAAGTTTTTGTACCATAGATGGGGTGAGGAATTTGCAGTAAGAGCAGGGAAGTCTTAATACTGTTGCACAATTCACAACAGGGTCTCTCTCTGCAATACCACATAAATTTCAGATCACCCATACTCAAGAAAGACAAACTGAAAGTGGAAGACATGCAAAGAAATATCAGAAGGACACGCAGGTGAATGGAGTCCCTCCATTCCAGTATGGGCCAAAAGTGCTCAAATAAGGTAATTCAGCAAACCCAAGGCCTAGTTGGGACATACCGCTGCCAATAAGCACATCAGGAAGCAAAAGAACTGTTTGTGTTGGCACAAGTGCAACTAGGGATGAACCAGCCATGGATAATTTTAGGTTGGAGAGTAGAAACCATAATAGCATGGATGTTCTGCAGATATTTTCCAGTTCTAGGAAGATGTTTTCATTTCCCAGGAGATGCAAAGGCAGAATGTATAAGGGGGTTAAATCTGAAAGGAGGCATGGAGTTCCCTGAAGTAGAAACTCTTTTTCCCCTGTTTCTGTACCCTGACCCAGTGCTGTACCCCCAAGTCTTTCTTGCCTTCATATGGTCTCTGCAAGGGAATTCCTACAAACCTGCACCCTCAGAGAAGAGAACTGGGCTCCTGAACTGTAAAAGCACCTTTGGAGCAAACTACGCTCTCTGTCTCTTATGACTTCAGGGCTCATGAAGGGCTTCAACAACCAGTTCACCTGGATGCTCCCTAAATCCACCTTTGAAAATGCAAAGTGAGCTTGCCTACACTTGCTGCAAGGGAGAACAAAGTCTGCTGTCCTCTTTGGGACATTCTTTCAGCTGATTTTAAATAAGCCTGAATCCTGGGGGAATTTCCATACTGGCCTTTTTTTTTTTTTTTCCCCTGGGTAGTTTAAGTATTAAACATCATCCTTAAGCAAACAGGCATTAAGGAACTGCATTGTAATGGGCATTTCTGACATTCCATAATGCAACAGGGATTTGGCATGGACAAGCCACCTGAGACGAGCGCCCGCGGCTGTGGAGATAACAGGGCTGTAAAGAGAAGGGCTGGGCTGTGCAGTGGATGAAACACCCAAAGTCTGAAGAGACATAAGCACCCACCTCCCCATTTACCAGCAGAGTCCCTCTCCCAAAGAGAGGGAGAATGTCTTTTACCTGGCAGCTCCTGCACAGACAGACATTAGCAGGCATAGGCTGTAAGGTGGTTTTGGGTGATAGATTATAAACTGGTTCTGGAGGCTTCAGTGAAGGCTTGATCTCATGGGTGGGGAAAAGCAAAGAACTTGAATGCTGCTGTGATGACAGCCACTGTCTTCCCCACCCTCCTCTTGGATGGAGTTGCATTGGTTGACCTGGAATATCCCAAGGGTAAAGAGACAACATTTCCTTAGAAAAACATCCTGGCCTCTTTTTCTTGGCCTGCTTAGAAGGAACAAAAGCGGGGATTTACACACTGAAAGCCCTAAGAAGAGTCAGAAAAGTAGATGACAAAATAGGATGTAGGAGATATTAGGAATTTCAGTGCTAAACTAGGAGCACTGAAACGGGGCTAATCCTGTGCCCAGGAATACATATATTAGTTCCCGTGTGTGGACACAGGAAATCCAAGCCCCAGTTTGCTTCATGACCCAAGGCATGGATGGGTTTTATCTTGAAAACCCACGGTCAAATCAAAGTGGTTTGTGGAAGCAGAGGGGAGGACATGGCAGGGGCAATCCCTCCCCAGGCAGGCAGCCCAACTCAGACCTCCCTGATCTCCCCATACCCCTTACATCTGAGGGCAGGTCCAGGTGCTGAGAACAGCCAGCCCAGAAGCCACAGGAACTGCCTGCCCTGGAGCAGAATAGGGGCCTGGGGATCAGAAACCAGCAGATGGAAACATATGCTTTCCCATGAGTCACCAGTGCATTTGTAGCCAGCACTGGCAGCAGCTCCTAATTCCAATCGCCTCCTCCTGGCGTCAGACACCCCTTTTCCCTTAGGCAAGGAACCCCCCAGCCCTGCCAGCTGCCAGTGCCCAGTGAGGGCAAGATGAGACCTGAAAGCAGCAGCGGGTGGAGGCAAACACGGAGTGTAACAAAGGGATGAACAAGGGGTCCTCTCCTTCCATCCACAGAGAGCCCTTGCATCTCTGTCCCCTCTAGGATGCACAGGGGATGGATCTCATCATCCCTGCAGCCCCACATCTCCTGGCAAATCCCATAGTGGAGTCCCATTCCCACCACAATTTCTGTTCACTTCCAGACTGGAGAAGAAGGAGCAACAGGAAGGTGACAAGAGCAGCAGTGGGCCAGGGGACCTCAAAAAACACAGAGAGGAGAGGTTACCCCTCCCCAGGGTGGCAGAAGCCCTGAGTGCCCCCATTACAGGCACTTTGCTGCACCATGTGTTTTGTGGGCTGGTAGGAGTATGGCAATGCTGCCAAGGTACCAAAATGTCCATCCTGTAGCGAGGTATCTTGCCACACACCCTGCTTGGGAAACTATTTCCCAACAAAATCTATCAATGAAAGTTTGTTGTGTGTGACAGGGGCTTCCTGGGCAGGAGCTCTGGATCCTCTGGGGACAGGCAGCATTTCTCCTGCTTTGCCTGTTAACCTACACACCAAGGTACCTGTTCTTCAGCTCCCGGCTGGGGGTATCAAACCCCCCAGGCCATACTGGGAGGAAGAGGTGATGGGTCTTTGATGTCCACCCGTGTTTCCCGAGCCTGCTGTTCAGACACTGCACCCACCCCACATGCCACCACATCCTGCAGGAAGCCCACAGAGACCTGAATCAGACTTGAGTTGGCCAACTGGAGTCAGCAAATTGGATACCTATTACTGAATGGGAAGATAAGATCACTTACACTCATCCCGCTTGTGGCTTTGGGAGTTATCTATTGCAGGCACCCAGCGGGGGCATCTGCTCAGCCTTGCAAAACCCTTATGAAAAGGCACCAACTCTGGCTCCACACATGCTCTCCCACCCCTCCCACAACAAATACACTCAGCTGGCAGAAATGACGATGCACGGAAGGAGGGAGTGGGTCTTGGCATGGCCATCGCACTGCTCATTCATCCTTCCACCTGGCACGCCAAGTCAGCAGCGGTGAGGGAGGGGTGGAGGGGCAGAGGAAACCTGGTGGGATACCCCAGTGTGGACCACTGGGGAGAAATAAGACATGCCAGTCATTTGTGGGAGGTGTCCATAAGGGATATGCCAGGAAGACTTGGTCCTGGCTGTTGCCAAAGAAATCACGGGAAATCTGAACTGAAGGCTGTTATTAGCCTATATAGGAATCTTCTTGCCTTGCTTCTCCTCTAGGAGAGCAAAGGGGTGTGTGAGGGGGAGGAGAGGCAGTAGTCTTCCTCAGGTGGGGTTTGCCATCCCAGGACTTCTGAGATCCCCAAGAGGCAGGAGCTGTGCCACCTGTGCACCCACCGCTGGGACAGGCAGTTTTGCAGTATGAAGCAGAGCACCCTGCAGCTCTTCCAGTGGGCATCCATGATGCCCTGTGGACACAACACCAAGGTGTAAGGATGGTAGCTGAGCTCAGCAGTCCTCCAAGCACAAGCTGTCTGGAGTCAGTTCATGTGGAGAGCCAGCAAACACTGCTGGGTTTTCAGCCAAGGGCCGTGGGCTCTGAGCAGCCCATAAGGATCCAGACCCAGAGCAAGCGAAGGGGCAAAGCTGTAGCAGAGGGGATCAACTTAATGGTGATCAGACCTGCATCTGGGACTACAGCCCTTTGCTGCTATGTCTCATATTGTTCCCAGGAGCGGCCACAGCCCATCCTGGCTCCTTCAGAAATGGCCCAAGACTCTTTGTTAGCTTCAGTCAAGAGATAAGAGGTCTGCAGCAGTGCGTACCCACATATAACCCATGCTGCCCATGCTGGAGAGGTGAGGTACCCCTCAGATTGGACATATCTTTCAGAAAGACATCAAGTGGGACATAAACACCCATGTCCTAGAGGTGGCACCAAGCCTTTACACCAGCGGTGTTGTGGGAGGGAGGTGCAGACATACACTTGGGCTAAACAACCTGCTGGGTTACTTCAAGTTGGACCACAGCAAGCCCTGCTGAGAGCAGCCCAGGAACCATGACCAATTGCTAGTAACTCTTCCCGAGGTCCCATATCTAGAAAGGAATTAATTTTGGCTCACTGAAATGGAGTTTCATCAGAGGCCAGGGAGGAATGCTGCTCCCTTGACACCAGCCCTGATGTTTTCTGCTCGTTACCATTTACCGTAAGGTGCTTCAGAGACGTTTCTGGAATGTGCAGTGCCCTGAGGATGACTCTGGGCCGTGAAACTCTAAACCAGCTCGTGGACCTCCACGGTAAATAATCACATCTGTCATTATTACCTCCAGCTGCTGGAGCTGTTGAACTCAGGCTGCTGCTCTGTCTTTCATCACTATTGTTTCTGCCGCTTGGTAAACAGGTAACTTTCCATCCTTGTGTCTGGGACAATGCATCATTCAATGGATGTGCTCCAAACCAACAACTTAAGGTTATTGTTAACTTATATAACAAGAAATGCTGGGGTAAATCCTCCATGTGTGTAAACTGGGGTGTCTTCAGTTTTCAGCAGTAGAGAATTTGGCCCCTAAAACTTGGTGGCCCTGGGTCCCAGGATACTCCCCTGCTTGCCCTCTGCACCATTGGCCTGTGAGCAACACCACAGGTGGTTTAAGACATGTTTGGGCTCTGCCCTAGCATGCGTAAAAGCCCTGGTCATTGCCTGGGACAATACTTCAGCTATTGCCTCCTTTCACTGGAAAGTTGGAGGGTAGCAGAGACACTATGTGTGGACCAAACCTGAGTTTTGCTGGCTCCAAACTTTAGCTACAATAAAGTTCAAAGAGACCTCCTGAGAAGTCTGCGTGAATGTAAGATCCACTTTTTGGTGCTGGGATTTCCAACAACAATGATGCTCTGGTTCTGCATCGCTGTCCCCCACCAGGACTGCCAATGCCATCGGCCTGTAATTGGAAGGGCTGGACAACCAGTACAGAGCCCTGCTGTCTTGTGACTTGTCTGGCCACCTGGACCAGATTTTGAAAGGCCATGGCAATGAAAAGCTTGTCACTGCAATGTCTGACCTCCTCAGTGATATTGCTTATGTAGTAGGTATCCACTAGTTGCAGGCTTGCTGGAGAGTGTGGAGAGAAGACGAAGGGAACCTTGCATGACAGCAGAAAAACAAAACAGGATTATCTGCACCCAGCCCTGGCAAGTGCAGGGCTGTGGGGTTTCAGGTGGTTTTGCTTTTTTGAAGGATGTTAAAAAGTTAAAGACTGTGAAGACAGCACCAGGAAATTCACCTGAGGGCTAAAGCAAATACCCTTTGCAGGGAAGAGCTAAGAGTTCAGCATGTTCAGCCTTTCAGAGAGAAGATGGAGAGGCAGCTTGATTGCAGGGTACAAATACCACTGTGGGGAGAAAAATACAAGGTCTTTAATTTCCAGGAGAAAGGCATGTCAAGCCAAATAGCTTTTAGCCTTGAGCCAGACAAATACAAATGAGAAGCCCAGGCATCAGCATTCACACTTCCCCAGCGCAGTGCTGGTTATCCTGTGGCCTTAGCAGGGGGGTGTCTCTTGGGGGAGAGGGAAGATGCCAGCGCAAAGAGCCGGAAGATTCTTCTAGCTGCCCATTGACTGTGGGTGCTGCTGCTCCAGAGCATGCTTCATCAAGTTCCCCTTTGAAAGAAGCATACACTTCAGTGGAAAGAAATAGACGCAAGCAGAAATGATTTGCTAGCCTGAGGCTCAGCCGGGCTGAGCCTGTGCTGCACTAGTCATGTTGTGTGGCATCCTTGAGCTCCAGGGATCCGGACCCAAGCCAGAATAATTAATTGTGCAACACCTTTATGACTGGGAAACCTGCCTTCCCTCCCTTACATAATGGCAGCGCCTAGGGGCGAGTCATCTCTTGCTGACTGTGGAGCTGCATGGCACAGAGCAGCCTCCCAAGCAGAGGGACAGGCACTGCCCCAGCACCGGGCATGACCATCCCCAGTCCCCCCGTGTGAAGGACAGGATGCATTTGCAGGGTCATGGACTGAGATGAGAGACTTCTCTGATCCTACAAGGGGATGAGAAATGTGCTTAAATACCCTGTCCAAGCCTAAAACAAGAATTTCAACCAACCCAGCAGGTCTAACTGATTTTTCTCCTTATCCCCTCCATTGCAGCCTCCTACAGTCATCTTCCACTCACTCTCCCTTCCCCCTTCATGCCACACATGTGCCATGGGACACAGCCAGACTGCCCACATTAGGAGGATGCAGCCACACAAACAACCCCCCACGCACTCCCTGAGGCACAGCCAGTGCCCAGCACCGGCACGCACGCACCTGGCACAGGCATCGCACCAGGCGCTGCTCTCCTCCTCCACTGCCTGGGCACACACATTGCAGGGCTACTGGTCCCCCTGCTCTGGGCAGGCAGTGGTAGGGCAGGAGCACTGCCCAGGGCAGGGCAGGGAGAGGTGGGTGTCCTGCCTGCAGCAGTGGGAGCCGAGCTATGCCTGCACCACAAGGGTGGAATTGGGTTGCACTGGGTGCTTGCATGCTGTGGGGCGTAGCCTGGCTGGCATGGGCAGCAGAGGGACCTGTGGCAGAGGAAGCACTTTTGAACAAAGGGGCTAGGGGAGGTTTTGCCCATGAGGCCCAAAAATCTGCCTGCACGAGTGCTTCTGCTGTGCCTTACCGGCAGAGCTGCCAATGCAGCCTGTTGCTCTGCTGCCAGGCTTGCCCGTAGCATTGCCAAACAAGCGCTGCTGAGGGTTGAATGTTTTCTGCCTTGTTCGTCTGCCTCAAGTTTATATATACACCTCTCTCTGCCAAGACAATTTCAAGCACTTCCAGAAGTAGGCTAGTAACAAATCTACGCTTTTGCCCATCTTAAAATCGTAATTGTAAAAACCTGCTGACCCTGCCTTGGATCTAGGACTTGAGATATGATTGGGAGTCAGAAATGCAGGTAAGTGCTTTTGCCCACTGGTGAAAATCCACCCCACTGTGGTCCAGGTGCTGCTTAGGTGACCTCAGCAGAGATCTGACAGATTTTTGCTGACAAGACTCCCTTGAAATTTTGAGAATCACCCACCTATTTTCTAAAAATTTCTGAAACTCCTAGAGAGGACAAGATCACTCACCACACCATCCCCACAGAGGAAATGGATCTGTTCCCTCAGACTGGTGGCTCCTGATGGCCCCATGGCAGAAGGTGGGCACCAGCGATGAAAAGCAGGGACTGACAACCTTCCCGGACCATGCTCTTCTCCATGAGATGGTGTCTAGGAGAAAGTAGGGTTATCTGAGAGGTAACAAACCCAGACTGGGGTGGAGGGGCAAGTACACCATGAAATGAACACTAGTGACCACAGGACTGGGAAGGTGGAGGGGAGCTCTGGGATTTCAAGAGGGAGACAAGGCAAGGAGATGGAAAGGAATGGGATGGGGATTGGGATGGAATTTGGGGGCTGGTGCCAGGGAAAGCCTTTCTTGGAGAGGCCACCTCATGGCTCCCCAGATAGAAACCAAGACAGACAAGAAGGTGGTGGGAACCAGAGGTGGCTGGACCAGGTGACAGGGACGTCCAGCCTGTGGAGGACATGGGAAGGGACAGGAGGCAGACAGGAGGGCTACAGAGAGACCTGGCATCAGGGACACAGCGTCTGCAACGGAGGCCAGGGAGGAGGCATGCATGCAGCTGATAAGGGACTCATGAGAAGTGGCAGAGGGACTGGGATCAGCAAGCTGTGTGCAGAGGCATTTTAAACCAAGAGCTTAAACTGGGAGTTGAGACTCAGCAGATAATGGGTCTGAGGTTAAAAGCAGGAGGGGGGGCATGTCTCCACAGAAAGCCAAAGAAGAAGGGAACAGGCACTAATTTAGAGCTCAGGGGGCTGAGAGCCTTGAACTGGGCAGAGGGACATAGAGGAGGTCAAAAAGACCGGGGAGGACAAGAGGAGATGCTCCAAAAAGGAATGAATGTGGGGAAATGAGTATGTATCAATCACGACAGGCTCTGCTGCTGAGCCCCAAGAGAGCCATAAGTCTCACCCTGTCCTCTGCTGTCAGCAAATACTCATTAAGACGTTCAGGCAAAACATGTTTCAACCCCACTTCATAAAGCGACCAGGGGCTCCCACCAACCTGCATTTCCTCTGCTCCAGTGGAAGGGGTGGGGGTGTAACAAATCATGAGGACTGAGTAAGACCTGGGTTTTGATCAGTTGGGTGGTGATTTTTAACCACAGAGAACTGCTCCAGATGAATGCATTAAAAGAAGATTGTCAAGGCTTTAAAGTCCAGCCCTCCATTAAGAAAAGCCAGCCTGAAGTTCACCCTCACAGCCTTGGTTTAAAAAAAAACCCTTTGAGTTTACAAATTAAGATATAGTCCCCAACATGTTTGCCTCCTTTGGGATGTACAACAGGCAGTGCTCAACTGATGAGCAGCTCTTGCATCTTCTGTTTTCCTCCTGCTGCTCCTCACTTGTCTTCAAACAGCTCAACTTCGCTCCAAAGGACCATTATGACCTCGGCTTTTCCAGGTCAGTCACCACCCTCCAGTTGGAGCAGTTCATTCAGGTCCCTTCACTCCTTGGGATGGGAGCAAGGGAGGGAGTCATTAACTACTCTTCAGCTGACCACATAATAAAATCTTGTAGGTCCCCCATTCGATGTTCCCCAGGTCCATTGTATCAGAGGACCCAATGCTGTACATTCAAGCCCAGCTCACACTGACATCCAGCATTGTATGCTGACAGTAAGACCATTAACATAAAGAGCTGTCAAATCAACCCTCTTGGAGGAGGTCATTCACATAAATCACTGGTGAGCAAGGTTAACACTTGGAGAAGACACAGCTTGCCCATAACCGGTAGGTTCCCTGGCATATGCCTGTCTCTGGCTAAGATTGCCAAGATGCTCAGGAGTTTCTGGAGGAGAAAGCAGTTCTACCCAGCTCTAGTGTGTGCTCATCTACAAAGTGTGGGGCTACTCAGCTGTCCCTGATCTTCTCACACCATTGTCATGCAGACCTTCTGTAACTGCGCAACACATATACACAAGCAAGTAAAGAAGTCCAATCAGTTGGCATTAAAGTAAACCAGGACTATGACTGACAGTCTTGGGGAACCAGTGTCTGACTTGTTGGTTTTAAATCCTCCTGGTGATATTGATTTCAACAGAGCCAATACTGGAGTTAGAAGGATACTGGAGTGGAGACCCAGTATGCAATGAGCCTTAGGAGTGACAACAGGGGGACTGAGAGCTCTGAGTCTGGCTCTGCAGTGACCCTGTTCCTACTGAACAGGTTTAGCATCAGCAGGCAGATAGTGATCTTTTCCAAAGATCCTAAATTATTTGGGCCCAGAAGTGGGAGCTAAATATAGGAACTGGGCCCACCAAATTGTTTAGACTTCTTACCCAGAGAGCTTCAAAGACTTTTCAGAGGGTGCTCACATCACCTTATTCAGTGTATGAGACAGGGCTACATCCCTAAAGAAACAGACTTGGATGTTGTGAAACACATCTTGGATATGCACTGATGACATAGGTCATTAAGATGAGCATCTGGGGCACAATTTAGTTATCCAAAACTAGGTGTCTCTGAGGTGCCCTGAGGTACCTAAACCAATTGGCAGATCTGACATGGGACCTTTGGGAGAGCCTTGTCCTTCCAAACAGCAGCCAGAGGTCAGGAAGGACATTCGGGTCATCTCTAAGAGCCTTGAACATTTACATTTAGGCAACTGAATCAAGCCCCAGATATGAGATGTTAGTGTGAGTTTGTAAATCCTATGCAATGTCTGGACACATCTTCCCTTACCCAAAGACTTTGATCTATATCTGGTCCTTCAGCTGGCCATCATGCACTTCTACAAGGACTTTGACTCCTAAGTCGTTTGCATGGTTTGTCCAATGTTATCTCTGGGCAACTGAAAAAATGTCTCTAAGATATCAGGCCAGATCCAGCCAAGGTCCAGACCCACCCCACTGTTTTGCCTCTGTTAGATGCCCATCTCACATGTTGCATGGGAGTCTTAGTGATTTGCAGAGTATCAAACAGCAGCAGAGGTAGGAAGAGCCAAGGCAGGGGACAGGCACAACCTGGCAAGAATTGAGTTCTCAATTAACCCTGTGGGCCTCTGTCCTGAACACTGGGTGGCAGGATTTTGCCCTCTGGAATTTAGCCCCAACTTTGCCTTTGGTGTCTTCAAAAATTGAGCTGAAGCAGGTTTTGAGAATTACCAAGGCACTGCAAACCTTTCTGACAGAGGTTTGACCTGCCTGATCCTGGTATTCCTTTCTGCCTCAGTTTTCGCTTCTGCACAATAGAACCTCATCTATCTCACATGGGCTATGCAATGATGATTAATTAATGTTAATTAAGTGTTTTCAGATCGTCCAATTCAAGGAGCTGTATTATTTCCAAATAATTAATTACTGTTTACTTATTATCATGAAGCCAATAGCAAAACCAGCTGCTTATCTGCCTCAGCCATGACTCAGAAGGAGGATGATGGCTGATAAAGATAGAGGTGTAGAGTCCAGTTAATCCTGTATGATGACACATGTGTATGTGTATGTGTGTGTGTGTGCGCGTGCAAAGGCACCTGACACAGCAGGGCCAAGGCCAAATTAGGCCATACTCATGTGAAAGCCATGCAAACTGAAAGTCCATGGAGATGAGCAAAAACACATCTTGCCAAAGATCCAGTTGGGAAAACAGATGTCTAGCAATGACTCACATGTTTGAAAATCATGTTCATGAAAGACACCATGTGCCACAGAGAATTAGAATAGTCAAAGCTATAATAAATTACTGTGAATGACTAAAATGTTGTAAGCATAGGCTATCCTCACAATGTGCTTGAAATGTCATTGTCAAAGATAACAAACCATACGTGAGGGGCAGGAGAGAAAGTGGCAGGGAGAACAACATCCAGGAATAGAGAACTTGACAGACAGATTGAAAGGAAACTGAGCTTAATATTTTTCCATACTTTGTCAAATTCTCACGGGATGATAGCAATGAGGTTTGGGTTAGACTTTGAACCAGCTGGTGGTCAGAGGACTGGAGCAGGGTGGGTATTCCACAAATAAGGACCATGTAGGTGATATCCTCTGATTAATAGGTGTTTAGGGCTGACCATGTTGATGCAGCAAAAGGGATTGACTCTACTGGAAAAGAGACAATTCCAGAAAACTCTAGTAGACAGATTTAGGAAGGACCCTGAAGAGGGATAAGGGACACTGAGCTCGATGCAGCTTGTTGAGGCCTCAGAAGAGGGGTGAAGGGCTCACACTGCTGGATCAAGAGGAGTTGTGCCTTGCAAGGATCATGGGGGAAGGGAGGAGGAGAAAACATGGAGGAACATAGGAGTTTTGGGAAAAGGCTGGACTGGGTCCTAGAGATTCATGGAGAAAAGCAGAGGTTGGGTTTGGGAAATCCATGCCATGAACAATGAAGAGCTTTACATTATAAAGGTATTCAGGCATTTACAGGTGCCTCCAAATCACCATCTGACCTCAGAGGACCTACTGAATCCCTTAGGCATTCTAGCATCCTTAAACACCTCAAATTGCAGCCTAGCACCTACACTGACATGTAAAATTATCTTCCATATGACGGCTTGAAAGAGCAACCTTGAAGCCTGTGGCTGTGGCTCCCGCTTGGCTGCTTGCAGACCACCAGGTGCCTCCGAGCTATGGTGACTTTCTCTGCAGGTCCATTCAGAGCCAGGTGCATATACTGTTGGCTGCCTGAGCAGCTCACACACACAGGAAAATGCACACAGGGAAGCAAGATAAATTTTTCTAAAACAGGTCCTCAGGAGAACAAGAATGGTTCTGACCTACAAAAGCAGGATCCACAAGTTCAAGCCCATTTGCTTCCAGGGGTCTTTTGTTAATATAAGTGACTATAACATACTAGTCCAAGGCAGTTATGCAAGTTGATGCTACTCAGTAAGGTGAAAGATGGAGCAGCTGATGTGCCATGAAACCAGGTGCAGAGCAGGAATGTGCACAAGTCAATGGCAACAGCCAACAGCTTTCTTCTCATGGAGAAATATCAGCAGGATCCAAATTGGCTTATGGCCAGGGGTCCATGGGGCCCTCAAGCTGTTTCCTCTCTTCAGTCCAGAGCCCCAGAACAATCAGGCTTAATCTAAAAACTGTGGTGATACAATGTCCTCCACAGATTACAGAACAAAGTCAGAAGACTCCCTAGAGCCCATGTGCTGCAGTCTGGAAATGGTGATGCAGCTCTCAGTGCAGCACTCTCTCTAAGCAGTCCTGTATTTCATCCACCATTCACCATGGTGGAGAACCAAAGTCAAAGCAATCATCAAACACTGTTTTTTTTTCTTTGCTCCTGCTTTGTTACTTCTGCCTAACTCCCCAGAAGACATGTACAGCAAACAAGCAGCTCCCATCAGAAAAGCACTGCTGTTCTCTGAGACACAGTGACATAGTGATGTCTCCTCTCCAATCCTGGTGTTGGGATCTAGATCCTGACTCTATTCTCACCTTGGAGAAAGGAAATACACTTAAGCTTCAGGGTGTCTCTGAGATATGATCAGTCTGGAAGGCCCCAGTCTGATGGGGAAGTCTTCTTAAATTGCAAATTGAAGTTCAGAGGAGTTTGAATACTTGCCTAAAGCTATTCAGACAGTCAGGCACTCAAATGCCTTTTGTCTGCCACCTGAGCCACCCCACTGACACCTTTTGAGTCTATTGTGCCCATTCTGCCCTTCATAAATTACTCCCCAGTGACTCCTGGCTATGGTGGAGTCGGTTTGTGCAGCCTGACCATCACAGAAGCTCAGCAATGTGTTCTCGTGGCTGTGGTGCTTTCAGGAACACTGTTTGCTCTTGGTTGCAACACTGCTTTTAGGAGCAATATTCTTCCTTATCACTTTCCATCATCCCCTTGAGATTCTGCTGGGTCTCTTATACTATCAGGATCCCACTGTGTATTTAGGATGAGCTCAACCATTCAGAGAGAACAAACAACTTAAATATGGACTGATTTTTCAGGGGTATTGTTTTATACAGCTACAGCCCCTTTTCTTTCCATCTCTCAAGCTCCTGGAACCACGTATTTCTAAAACATCTCAAAGAACCAACTTTTAAAGCCTTGCCAACCATGTCTGGGCCCAGATCTCCCAGAGTGACCCACATTTATTGGGTTGCCTTCTTACAAATACCAGCTGCTTACCTTCACGTTGAGTTCTTTTACCAGCTTTGGCTGAAAATCTAAGTCTTAACAAGCAGAACTTACTCTTACAGCTTCTTGCCAGATCTCTTTTGTAGCCATGAATAAATCTGGGTCATGTCCACATTATAGCACTAGCTCAGTCATAAAACCTAAGCCAGCAGAATTAATGGCTTCAGTATAAATATGACTAAACTGTGCTAAACAGAAATAAATGGATTAAAAGGTAGGTGTTGTGCCCCACTCTAGGCCTGGAGTCTGATTTCCTTCTGTGTCTTCTGCCTGGAGGTCCTGAGAGGAGACATACCAGTGGCCATAAACACTGCTGACTCCAGGGTGTGGAACTTGAGATTATGGCAGGGATCATTAAAGAGGGAATTTGCCTGGTCCCCTGATGAATGCAGAGTGAACAAGTAAATTGCAGACATCCAATCTGTCTCTTACTGTCCAACAAGAAGCAAAAATAAATAAATGATGATTCACAGCATCTTCCTGTTTATGCTTCTTTAGCTAGGAGGAGGTTGATTTCCATCTGAGCAACTCCGCCCCGTCTGCATCTGTTATCTTATTTGTCCTGGCTCCCACACTCACTACTTTTACACTCCTTCACACCCTCTGCAGCATCATATCTCCTTCCCTGACTCTACATTTGCTGAACGGCTGACCTCTCTTCATTGCAGAGAAGCTAATCCCGCTAACCACCCTTGCAAGGGGACCACACCAGAAACAAGGTCTCACCAGTGCTACAGATTCAGTCCTAATAGTGGACCTACTTTTAGCGTTTCTGTGTTCCCCAACACAGATTTACTTACAAGGGCAGACCAGACCTAGCTACATTTTAACAAATTACATCCTCAAATTGCCCTAGACCCTTGAATAAATAGGTACATGCAAACATCTGAATGGATCTCTGCTCTAGCTGGGTTTCCTGCCACAGTGAAAGTTGTAAGGTAAATTCATGCCAAGATGAGGAAAGGAGAAGAAAGGAAATACAAGCAGCCTTGTGAAGGTGAGGCCACTTAATCCTCATCTTCCACCATCTATCAGATCCCACAACTTCCTCATGAGATTCCTACTGGCTCTGACCAACAACTTCACATTGGAAGATGCCTTTCTGTCAAAAGGGACAGGACTGACAGCTGCCCTCAGGGCGTCGGGTGGAAACTCTCCCGTGTTCTGCGGGTTGGAGGAGGCTACAGCAGAAAAGACAAGGCAGACTCTGTTTTTCTCCATGCATACCTCAGTTCAAACTGAACTGTCCTCCACCAGCCTTCCCATGGCACTTGTACTATTGGATCTTGTGTGGCAGTAGCAGAATAAGGACAGTGGGATCCAAAGAGGAGATTGCAAACATGGATAATCAGTTTGAAAATAGGAATAGTCAACAAATTTGAGGAATTGACCTTAGAGAAAAAAAAAAATCTGACTCAATAACGCAAGTGCAAGACAGCCTGTGTGCTACCAAAAGACATTATGGTTGAGCTTACTCATCACAAGAAATCAGTTAGTGCATCAGAAGGCATTACTTCCAATAAACTAATGTGATAATTGACTGTATGCAAAAGACTAGTGCATTGCAAATGCATTAAAAAGGGTTTGCTTAACTTAGCCATGAAGGTGTTTAAACTAACACATTTAATTTCACAAGCAGGACAGGCTCAAACAGAAGGAGAGAGTCAGTTACTATGTTTCATCTGACAGGTAATAATTTCTTATGATGTGTTGACTTAATTCTCTTACAGTCACATGATCATGCCCTTAATTAAGCTCACAAAGGCAATCCATCCTGATGAGTAGAGGAGAGAGGAAGTACAGTGACAGATGGCAGTGACAGCATCAGGCACTGGTTGGTGACCTTGGAATCAGAAAGGAATTGTACAACAAATGGAAATGCTGTCATATGAGTAACAATGAGCATGATGGAAAGGCCCAGGCAGGCAAGGATAAACTCAGACAGGCTGAAGAGCCTGCAAGGGTTAGAAGCAAGTGAAATATATGAAGGGCTCTATAGAAGAGGTTCTTGAATTACATTGGAAGTAAGTGGAAGATGAAGAAATGCAGACCTGCTATTTACAGGAAAAGAGAACACATAGCAAGTGACGGAATGAAAGCTGGTACATCCTGTGCCATGCTTCAGATGTAGGAAAATGTTAAATGGGACAAGCTACCAACAATAGAAAGTGTTAATAAGGAGTGGGAGAAGAGTCCAGAATAGGAAAAAACACAGGTCGAAGCCCAGTGGGCAGAGTTTAATAAACCGAGGGTACTTAAGAAAGCAGCTGGAGACACTTTAGACCCATTAGTAATTATTTCCGAGATCTCTTGACGTTCCCGCAGAACTAGTGCAGGGTAAACACAATATCTGTCTTTAAAAAGCAGGCCCAGGAGAACAGCGGGAACCCCAGCTCGATCAAGCCACCTTTTGTACCCGGAAAGATCCCAGCCTGCCCTGTTAACTGATCCATTTCTAAGTGCTGGGAACATAATGAAGTGATAGGTGCAGCCAAAATGGGTTTGTTGAGAAGAAACCACGTCAAATCAAACCTGTTTCCTGGCAGATTACCTTGTGCTCTGGGAGGAACTGGGAGATGAGATACCACTCTTGGCACTGTCCTGCATGAATCCTAAAATAAAATCAACAGAGCGCGGCTGCAATTCTGGTTTAAAAAAATCTGTGCTCAGAAACTTTGTTGTGCAAAGCATGCTCTCAAATACAGGAAAGTCTCAAAAGGATTCTCAGAGGGGCCAGCCTTGGGCATCCTTTCGGTCTGTATTTTTACTGATTCCCATTCAGAAAAAGAGGAGGCTTAGAAGTGAGCCTGGGAGGGCTTTGGAGAACAGGCTCAGGTAGAATATAAATGACTTTAATAAAGCAAACTAAAAGGCTGTAGTGCCAAGAAAAAAAGGGTGGCTGTTGTGTGGGTGGTAAGGACAGGAGAGACAGAACTGGGGCATGGGAAATAATTATTTGCTTTTTCCAGTGTTGATGGAGCTGGAGCTGGAGTCTAGTGTCCAACAGCTGGCACTGCGACTCTAAAACAGCACAGACAAGCCAGAGGGAGTCAGGACAGATCAGCAAGAAGGGTTGCAGAATTCAAATAGAGAGGTTTGGTGTGAGTTGTAACCTGCCTGGAGAACAGCTCCCAGCTGCCAGAAGTCCATCATGAAGACCACAAGCATTGCACATGGCAGAGACATGCAGGCAGGAGTAGGGTATCCATGTGAGCCGATGAGAATGAGGGTCCTGCAGGCATTACTGGGCTGCTGGTGCTGCTATTTGTGATCTCCCAGCTCCAGTGTGTGCTGGTATCACTGACTGCCTTTCACAAGCCCTCTCCAAGGTTTCATGCCAGATTAGCTGCATTCACTGGGAGCTTTGCAAGTTGCTGCCAAGTTTAGGGGAAAATAGCACTGTGTGTGCAAGGGCTTTGCATGGGTGAGACATCACCTTTGCCCACACAGATCTGGACTTCATGGTTTCCACCAGTCAGTACCCACTTATAGCACAGACCTTTCTTCCAGTGCTTGGTCAGAACAAACCCAAGGGTGCAAGGCCCTCCTGGGAACCAGAGACATGCACATGTTCAGCAGCAAGCATCTAGTGGGGGCTAATGGAAAGCCCACAAGAGCAAGGCAAGCAGGGTAAAGGGAAGAAGCAAGATGTTGCTGTCATCCTGTAAGTCCAGTTCCCTGACTAATGCCCTGGGTGACATGATGCAGGTGATTCAGCGAGGAGAAATGGAAGCAGCACCCTTCTGCTCAAGCTCACCACAGGATCCCCGTCTGCCTTGCCACCCCCAGTTCTGCTGCCAGACCCAGCTGGGCTGAGACACCAGGTGCCCAGGGCCTTCCTGCCTCCATGTACCCATCCCCTACCCAGTACAGCATCACCTCACCTTGTCCTCAGTCACGCCACACCGAAGGGACCATCACAACTCATGATGCAAGAGCGTTATTCATCAGCAGCTGGGAGAAAGGGAAGTTGGGTTTTACTTTCACAGTGACTTTTTTTTATGCTGTTCCCTCCCCCAGAGAATGCCTCCACAGTTGGCATTGAGTAGGATAAGCCAGGACCATCAAGCAAGATTCACATCTTCATGGGGCTGAAGGACATTTTCCCAGACCAGGGATGCTCACCAGTCACATCAGGCTGCTGCTGCAATAATCTGAAGGGGTTCAGGAAGGAGACCTACCCAAAATGTGGGCATGCACCCAAGGAATAGTTTCATACCAACATTTTGGGCCAATCCTAGTGTCATTTGCCCCCAGCTTAAGCCATGTGAGCCACCCCCCCTTCTCCATTTATTTCATGTAGCCTGCACCCAAGCTGCTTCCCCATGCCCCTCATTGCTGGAGCAGAGTCATTTAGGGATAGGTCCATCTTTCAGAAAAAAACCCTCAGCCACAACAGACCTCTCAGCACAAAGCTACATGGCTTGCTGTGCCCCTGCTTATGAGATGGAAGCAGTTACCACCCAATCTCAATTAGTCTCCAGTCTTCCCTCAGTTTGCAGGCAGATCATGGGGACATCCTTCATCATCACATCCACAGCTCCCTGCTCCTGAGTTTGGACTTCCCTTCCTCATGTTGTCTTAAAGTAGATGGTATTGGTCATTAATCTGGAAGAGAAAATTCATCACCACCCACCCAGCTAGCATGGCTGCTGGAATTTCTTTCAAGTAACAAGCTAATGAGGCCTACTTCCAACTTTTCTCCTGTTCTCCATGCTCAGTCCAACATCACTCTCCCCATCCTGCACAGGGGCAGAACTTAGTACTGCCAGCCCCAATGTCCCCAGCAATGTGCTTAATGAAAAGCCCCTCCAGCTCAATTTCTCCTGCAGAGAGGCTCCTCTGCTGCTCATGCTTCCCGGGACAGCCACGGCACCTTGTCTCAAGCTCAGTCCAACAAGTGGCTCAGTGATGTTCCCTGAGACCTCCCACCTCCACAGCATTGGGCTGACCAGGACAGGACCTGGCACTCCCTAGGTCTCTGGTGCTAAGGCCTGCCCTTGCAGAGCCTCCTAGACCAGCCATAGCCCAGCTCAGATGTGTGTACAAACCAGGGCACTGCTGGGAAAGAGTTAAAAACCCAGTGCTTGCATATTGGTGGGGTATTTTGGAAACCATGAGGAATTCAAGCTACTTGTACCAGGGTGGTCAAGGAGACCCAGACAACCACAGGCGCCTTGTTATGTGGTTTAGGAAGCTCTCAGTTAATTGCCACCTCCCAGCTGAGATGTGGTGCTGGACTGTATAGTGATGTCCTGGTTTTGGCTAGGATAGAGTGAATTTTCTTTCCAGTAGCTGGTATAGTGTTATGTCTTGGATTTAGGATGAGAATAATGTTGATAACACACTGATGTTTTTAGTTGTTGCTAAGTAGTGTTTATACTAAGTCAAGGATTTTTCAACTTCTGATGCCCAGTCAGAAGGCTGGAGGGGCACAAGAAGTTGGGAGGGGACACAGCCAGGGCAGCTGACCCAAACTGGCCAAAGAAATATTCCATACCAAATGGCCTCATGCCCAGTATATAAACTAGGGGGAAAGCTGGCTGGAGGGGAGCAGGGGGCGTGGATTGCTGCCTGGGAACTAACTGGGCATTGGTCACTGAGTGGTGAGCAATTGCTTTGTGCACCACTTGTTTTGTATATTCTAATTCTTTTATTATTAACTCTTACTGTTACTATTATCATTACCATTGTTATTATTTTCTTCCTCTTCTGTCTTATTAAGCTGTCTTTATCTCAATCCATGAGTTTTACGGGTTTGTTTTTTTTTCAATTCCCTCCCACATCCCACAGGGTGGGGGAAGTGAGTGAGCAGCTGTGTGGTGCTTAGTTGCCAGCTGGGGTTAAACCATGACAAGTAATTTAGGTGCAAAACAGCAGATCAAGACATTCACCTGAACTTGATCACAAGCCAGAAAATAACCCTTAAATGCAATTTATAAACCTGCTTTACACAGTGGGTTGTAGAACAAGGGACCCTTTGGTCCAAAAGGTAAGAAAATAACTGATGTCTTCTTATGGGAAAGAAACTCCTACATATGCAACACATCAGATTTAGTGTAGATACAACATCTATATGAGGAAAGCAAGCTTTGTAAGATATTTATGTTTTTCAGTTAGATATTATTGTGCAAGAAATATTATATGGCTTGTTGGCTGGGAGCAAAGATGTAGAAGGATGTTATTAGAGCCATTAAAGCCATTAGCTATGTCAGAAAAACACAAGCCTACGTTCTGCTCGAGAAAGATGCTAGTTTAAGACACTACTTTGAGGAAGGCACTAGTTTAAGTATGCGAAAAAGCACTGCAGATTTTGTACGAAAAGTGTGTTTTTCTAGAGAAGCTTTCTACCTCCCAAATATCTCAAGTTGATAGATGGCTTGAAAAGTTTCTACAGATGTTGGTTAACTTTCTGATTCAAGACTTTAACTAGCCTTGGTTATTCCTTAACTGATTGTGATGACAAAATCCTTTGAAGAAGTTTAGTGTGGATTTTTTTCACCTTATACAAACCTTTGTGTAATTACCCCTTCATTGCTTGTTTATGTAAATCTGGGAGGGTTTATCTTGCATGTGGCAAACTTCCTAAAAAAACGATTTTTATCATGATCACCACCAGAATACAGAGTATTTATGAGAATTGGGAAATTATTTGTCTGGCAGTACATATACAACTTCCTTAGAAAATTCAGAAAGATCTGAAGGATGTTAGGAAGAAAAGATGGAGGGATTTTTAAAAAGAAATTAAGTGTCAAGCCTTTCTTCAAGAATTAGTATCATTAAAAAGACAACTTGCATGCTGGAGGACTTATACAAACAGTAAAGTTTGTCCAATTTATCTGGAACAAAATCTCCATTCCTGTAAGACCATAAAAAAATCTAGAATGTCATCTCGCCAAACTGAAATCCATTCAGATAATTTCTCTCTTCAAGAAAAAAGAGAAACAAATATAGTTTCTGCAAGAATAAAAGGGTCCACAAAGCCATGGGCTGAAAAGTTCAGCAAGCTAACCCCACAAGGACACTGACCCATTGCAAGGACATGGAGGCAACACAACATCTTGCTTCAAATCCAGACAAGAATTGCATTTTCTTTCTTCTTTGGATCTTTGGAAAGAAGTGATCATAAAAAAAAACTCTGGACTGAACATGTAAATGTGTCCTCTATCCTCATCCCTCAGCACTCATCACACCCTCTCTGCAAACAACCCTGGCAAGAGGAAAAACAGAAATAAAGGAGTTTATCACATAGCACAATTGTCTGATTGAGCAAAGTTTCAGCAAAATGACGTATCAGAGACTTCTGTGCTTTAGGTGGGGCAAAGCATTTAAACCACTGCCCACGAATCAGATTGACACCTTTATAAATGTTAATGGGGTTTTTAAACATTCAGGTTAATTCAGTATATCCCTGTTAATCTCATGATTGAGACATGTTTCCCTGGAGATGAAACAAAAAAAATTTCAATGGGAAAGAAAACCAGTAGGATTTGATTGTGCTTTGGCTAGTTACTGAGATTTGCTATCTCAAAACAAGTTTTTAGATTACTTCTTCTGTCTAATGGGCTTAGAGGATTTCTTTGATTTCATAGGACTTATTAATAGCACTACCTTTGTCCATTCAGCCTAAGAGTTGATTCTTGACATGCCCGTAAGGATTCTCCAACAAGGAAATGGCACTGCTGCCTGTGAAGCCTCTTAGCTACTGATGATACTTGCAGCAGGTCTTCTACTAATTTGGATCAAAGGGTGAGCCCACTTAGAGCTGTAATTTCTGCAAGGCCCTTCTGCAAACGGGCTGCAGCTAACATGAAACTCTATTTGCTTTCTGGTTACTTTAACACCCTACAAAATAACTTTGCCTTTGCTTATGTTGCCCTGTACATCCTGGGCAAAGATACCCAGAAAACCCTCTGGAGAGGAAACCCCCTCTCCACAAACTAGGATTAAAAGAGACTCTGTTAAGGAAAATCAGGCAGCACATGTAAGTGCCCCAAGTGGCGTCTGCTAAGTGAGGTGAGATGCATATTCATCAGTGCTGTGAAGCTAACATGGGACAATGAGTTACCTACCACATGCCAGAGACAATGGCTGCCCACTTCTAAACTGTGCCTCGAATTACCAAAGCCTTTTGTACATGTCAGGCAAAGATTTGAGAGAAAAGAAGCTTTTAAAACTGCAAATGAACTGCAGTGAATGTAACTGGAATAGAACAAAAATAGCAAAAAAAAAAAAAAAAAGCAAGACTCTGCCCTTGCCCTGCAATTACAGAGGTCCTCAATCTGTCCATGTGGAGTGCAAGTGTCTCACCAGCCCTTGCTCATCCTCATTAAATATCCTGTCCTCAAACCACATTCCAAGTCCATCAGCTCTTCCACTTTTTCTCCCACCTCTTAGTGAGGTCCTCTGCAAGAAGCACTGCCTCTCTAAAAAAGCTACATATACCACAAGGTTTTGACTGGCTTTCAAACATCTCTCCTTGCTAGCAAATAGAGGTATTGTGGTGAATAATTGCAGCTTTTGCTTTCTTCAAGCCACAGCAAATTTTTTTAGAGGAATCGGATCCTTCTCAAACAACAGCAGTAGCATCACAGCCAAGATTTCTGCCTGCTGTTCCTGGAATTACCTTTTGTCTCACTGCTACCAAGTAAAACTCAAGACAGTGCTGGTTAGGGGAGAGGGGGTTGATAATCATGAAGGTTTGTTTGTCAACACTGTGAAGTTAGGATCAAATCAGATGCTATTAAAAAAACCCAATTTATCTGAGGCCACTGTATTTACCTCGCAGAATCAACATGCTAGTCTTGTGATGCTGAATCATAGAAAAATAGACATGGGGAGGTCTGCCTGGCAATTCATCAATACCTGGGGCTGGATTAGTGGATTAGAATTGCTCAATGTACTTTTACTAATCCAGAAAAGGAAGTGAGCAGTTAGGTGACAACTGCTTCAATGCTCCCTCCCTTCTCAACTGTGTTTATGAATATATTAAATAACAATTAACACTAGTTAGTTACACAATCATAGAGAATTGGGATGCAAAGTGACCTTGAGAGAGCCAAGAAGGGGTCAGCCCTATCCTTGTGATTACAGAGAGATGTTTATCTACCCTGTTCTTTGAGATTCCCTTGCTGGGAATTTCAAGCCTGCCCAGATGACACATTACAGCACCCAGCAATCCTACTATCTTTAAGATTTCACTCCCTCCATCTCCACCGCTACAACCCACTGTCCTAACTTTCTGCCCCTCCAACTGAGAGAACAGCTTCTTCCTTGTATTTTATGCATTTAACATTTGGCACTGGGCCCCTTTCAGTCTTCTCTGTGCAACAGCAATTGTTCGTTGTCTCATTCGCTGTCTCTCACTTCAGTGTTGGAACCTAAATAAGTTCTCCTGCAAGTGCAGACCATTTGAGAGAGATTATATCTGTAGACAGCTCTAAAGTATATAGAAACTTGCTTTTCTTAGTCACCTCTTCCAGACCCTTTACAAATAGACCAGAAGACAATAGACCACAGTCCAAAAAATACTTCTGTAGACTAAACAACCCTGGTCTTATCAGTCTTTTTCCATGCATCATGTTTCCTCTCCTTCCAATCACTTCTGTTACATTCCTGTGGACTCTCCCACTGGTACGTATATTTCCTGAAGTTGGTCATATTACTGCCATGTAGGCATGGTCTACACTAACAGATTGTTGGAAATATTTTGTGTGTCCTACAAACAATGCTGCTGTTTATACATCCCAGGGGTGTTTAACTTTTCCTTTCTTTTTTTCAACACCATGACACTGTTGACTTATGGTCAGCTGATAATTACTACAACCACCTGCAAAGTCTTTTCTATACAGCTGCAGTCCACCCAACTGTTTGTCTGCCTCTCCCCTGTTTGTACAGAGGACTAATCCTGCATCCATACCAAAACCTGCGCCATCCTCCTCAAATTGCATTCCTTCTCTCTGGTCAGAGCTAACAAATATGGTAAGCAAAGAGCTGACGGTGCTGGGCATGGTGACGGTACAGTGGTCTAGAACACTGGCAGATGGAACTCCTTGATGCCAACTGCAAGGAAAAAAACATTTGAATTATTCAAAACATTGCTTTGTTAAATCTCTCCATAGAGACACCTGACCACTACATAAACAACTCCCTGACAACCTCTATGCCATCTGCAACAAGTCACATTGTTTATTTTTTAATTGAATCTCTGCTTCCAAGTGAGAAATTCTCCCAACACCGCCTGATTCCTTGCTGACAGCCTGCAAGACACAGCACAAGTCTTATAAAGGGGCAAAAGAGGTGCAAACACAGCCTGTGATTGCGATGCTGGCACCACGCAGCTCCAGTTATCTCCAGGGAACAAGGAAGTTCAGGCGGGGATTCCCAGAAGAAAAAGCAAAAAGTGCAGCTTTCCTAATGCCCGAGCCATCACCCAGCACAACCTGCCTCACTGCAAAAATCTCATCTTGACACAACACCTATTTTTGCTTCACATTTCACCTGCGGATAGTAGTGATCCTGCGAGCTTCCAGCAAGGTGGAGCTTCAACGTCTACTTTGGGGTCTACACCTTGGATGCTTGGCGGGTAAGGTGGGTAAAACAAGTAATGGCATCTCTCGAGAACAGGGGCCAGGAAACCCCATCAGAGTCATCCTGGCCTTCCATACACGCTTCAGCAAAAGCTGAAATTCAATGCAAAATAGCAGCAAGAAACAGGAGGATGAATGAAGGGGAAGTCTCAGGAAATCTTCTAGCTTTATCAAAAGAATTAAGTCTGGAGATCTTTGACTGAATACCTTCACTCTGAAATGCCCCATGGACCAGAGCTGTATGGGGCGTCTCATGTAGGAAGTCCTGTACAGACCACATTCCCCAATAAGACCAGGGCACTCCACCTCCTGCAGAGGTGGTGAGGACAAGCCAAGCAGATCCATGAAGGATCTGGTAATGCCAATCTCATGATATTTCCCTCTTATTTCTCTTCATGCTGAAGAATATTTTAACTGGCATCAAGCTTCTCAGCTCATTCAGGTCACAGATTAGGACAGAGCAAAGGTCCATCAAATTGTCTGTATATGTTCTTTGCTTTGTATCAGGACACTAGAATCTCCCTTACTAATTAGACCTCAAAGGACTGAGGAGAGAATGTTTTAGCACCCAAAAGCCCTGCAGCCTTCCCTGCTGTCGTTTTTCATGCAGGACATTGTTCACTTGTCTGACAGTCCCGTCAGCCTCCCAGCTCACACATGATAGGTTCTCCTGCCATTGTGAAATACTAATTTAAAGGAATACAAAAGACTATAAAATCCCAAGTTATCCCACACACACAGCTTCTGTAGCATGAAAGAGCATTGCAAGGACCCTGGTGCTCAGTGAGATGGATGGTGCAGCCCCACCTCACTGGGCTGTGCAAGTCATGCTATGCCACAACCACATTTGCAGCACATCCCCAGAAATCTCAGCAAGAAGGACCTAACTTCTCCTTCAACAGGAGGGGAGGAAGGCTGGAGATGACTCATGGGAGTACCTGGGAGCCTCTGGGATGCTGCAGCACCCCATTTGACCCCCCCCTCAGGACAACTCATGCACTAGCCACACAATGAGCCAGCAGTGCTGCTGAGACAGAGCCTGTTCCATGAGAGGGCCCCATCACTATTTTTCTTCCATTTGGCATCTTCATTGGCTGTTTCCAGCCCATTAGCTGTTCCATCATAGCCTGGGTGGGGATGCTTCCACTCCTGGGGCACGGATGAGGCCCCATTGATGGATTAACCACCTCAGTGGGCAGCATGAACAGCAGGCACGACTTGTGTGCTCAGGCTGCAGCTGCCAGGAGAAATTGGATCCTAATCTCATGCCGCAGGGGTCATACCCTCAGCTCACAGCCTGAATCACATCCTCGCCTCACATTCCTGACCCACCTTCTAGCACGATCCAGCCCCCTTGGCGAGGAAATGGTGAGGGCTAACTCCAAGGACATCACTGAGGCATCAAAGGTGAAAGCCATTGCCTGAGATTCCCACTACAACTGGTGGAAATTGGGGTCAGCTGAACCCCCTTTAGACCTGGGCCTCAGGTGGACAAACTGAAGCCCTGCCTTCTTTCTTTTAAAGGAGAATGGAGAGGCCTTTTTGAAGATGGACATGGACTGAGAGCCATTGAACCCACAGCTGCATGGATTTGCTTTTGTGGCCCTCTAACACTACACCCTCCCAGGCAGCAAGCAGCCCAGAAAGAGCAAACACGTCTGTGCCCCTCCACTTAGTCTTCTCCCATATAACAGGAATCAGGTCTGGTCCTTGATTCGTCAAATGCCCTGCAAATAAATTACACAAGAAACCTCTGATTACATAAAGTACATTGCACAATACATTATATAAACTCAGGTCATGGCCCAAACAGCCAGCACTCAGGTCTCCTACATCAAGAAAAATTAATCTGAGGAGCAGCAAGGAAGGGAAAGAAAGAAGAGGATGTTCTCCTTCTCTTAAGAAGGTGTGTGGCATGCATGTGGCAAACATGCCCACCGAGTGCACCTCCACCCCAGAGCCAGCCCAAGAGGAGCAGCTCCCAGCCAAGCCCAACCTTTTGGCTCCAAGCCCACCTGCAGGATACCTGAACTGGAGGGAGGGTTATGTGTCCTGCAGAAAACAGACCTATAATCACTACCACCTCGCTGTTAACCTTGTCTAGCTCTAACTGAGTTGCCCAGAGGCAGGGGGTGTCCATCCACCACTGTAATGCAACTTGGAGGGGAAAAATGAGAAAATTCTCTTGAATGCATTGCTCAGAAAGGCCTGGTTTTCTTTTCTGGCACTTTCTGGTTTCAAATCAGCAGGAAATAGCCGTGGGGAGCATTTGAATGCTGACAGTAACAGACCAAGTTTCACACCAAAAGGTGGAAACCAAAACAAAGTGGGAATGCTATGCCGAGTCTGGTGCCAGAGATGCCTCCAAGACATACAACAGGAGCCAAACATCCCATTTCTGTGCCCCAATATTCAGATTTTTCCAGGAAAGGGATTTGGAATTCATAGATTCTAAAGCCCAAGAACCCCATTAAATTGGACCCAGCATTTTCAATCAATCTACCATAGGGATGGCAGGTGGGACCTGCTCCTTCTCTTGGAAAGCCTTGCTCTTGGAGATCCCTGAAGCTATCTGTGGTTTTAGTACAACTCTTTCAATCAGCTTCAACAGGTCTTGGACAGGATTTTGAGTTTGCAAGTACTTCAGGGCAGGAAATGTCTGCAAAAGTTTCCACCTTGCCTAGCAGGATCAGATCGAATCAGCAGGGATCTCAGTGAAATTAATTTGCTACTGCTGGTGGTTTTAGTGATAATAGCATACATTACAAAGGAAAAGCAATAAATCTATAGGGGAGATACACTGAAAATAAACAGTGAGGTTTCAGCTGTGCTTTGAAGTACCATGGAAAGGCCCAGAGGCAAAGAGACTGGGAACTGTTTGGTCCATTGTGGCAGATCTGCAGAGGAGAAGTTTCTTGTACCAGTGGGGAGACTGAAAGGTGTAAGAAGAGGAGAAATGCCCTTTTTGAGGATTGGTTTTGCTGCTGGGCTGGGCTTTTAAATGGAAGGTGATATTCTGAAAAGTGAGATGGGGATGTGGGAAACAGCAAGGGCAGTGCAGAGAAGTCCTCATGGGATATTTCTGAGCCTTGGAGGGAGATGGTTTCTAATAGCTCTTCACAGGATAATGACCATAAGAAAATCCAAGAGAAGCTGAGATTTTGTGCACTGGCACATTTCCCTTCGGTCACAGAAGCACCAGCTGTCAACATGGGACCACAGAGGTAGGCCAAATGGATCCCATCCAGATGGAGAGGTGTTATACCTCTCTGGCACATCCCAATGGAGTTGGCAGCAGATTTAGGGTTTAAAAAAAAACCAAAACAACAGAAACCTTGCCCTGCACAATAAGATCAAAAGGGAAATTGTGAGTGATGGAAAGGGAGCCAGAGCACCACTCCATGTAACCAGCCCTGCCCAGGGAGGGAGTTCCCACCATGTCTCCCACAGAAACAAATGAGTCAAGGAGAAGTTACCACAGGCACGATGGGGCATGTGGGTGTGCACAGGCAGAGCAGGGAGACAGCTTTCCTCATCAGGTGATGGGAATGGGGAGGATAACTCAGGAGACCTTTTTTACAGCCAAGGTCTCCATGGGTTGGGTCAAACAGGTCCTCCAGAGTCGAGGTACCACAGGCAGATCTACATGCCAAAGCCTGGCTGTGGCACCAGGAGAAATTCATACACTTGGAGCCTGCCTGAGCTCAGTGGCTGCTGCAATAGCAATTGGCTTTGGGCTGGGGGGCAGAGCTGAGGGGCTGCTCCTAGCTACTCCTTCCACCCACCCACCTTCCAAAAATGGTGTTATCTAGGGGTTATTCAGTATACAAAGGCTCTTCTGTGCCAAGGTTAGTTCTCTGAGTCACTAGATGGAAAGTAAACCTGTGCCACTGGGGAGATAATGCGTGTAATGCAAGAGAATGAGAGCTCTTGCACAAGGTGCTGGGTTCCCAACAATGACTGGTCCCACACCTGGCAGAAATCTGCAGGCTTTTATACTGCAAGTAGAATCCCCTGGGCAGACACGAGATGCCAACCTGTGGGATGCTCAGGCTGGTTTCACCTCCTGCTCCTCCAGTTGGGAAACTGGTTCTGCAGCGTGACCAGGGAAACCTGGCCCCCATGGTTCCTGCACCAAATCCTCCCTTTGTGTGAAACAGTGTTGAACAGGCACTTCCACTCATGGCTTCCCCAAAAAGACTGATGTGCCACCCACACCCCTGTTTCACACAAATGATGCATTCAGGAGATCCCTGCTAATTACCAACTCAAACAGACTTTGCACTGTGATCTATGCAAGAGGAGATAATCACAGGGTGATGTTATTCTTACTAAGATCAGGCTTTGAAGCTCATACTAACACAAAGCTCCCATCAGAGTCAAACAGAAGACAACAGAATTTGACAAAATGGTCTCACAGTTGGTAGTCGCAAGCCTTAGTGACAGGCAGGTAATCCAGAATCCCATATGACATGCAGGCTGCTGCCTCACAGAGTTTTTTGTCACTGTGGGTAGCAGCACACGATTGCTCAGATGCACATAGGAGGTGAGACCCTCCAGCTGCAGTGGAGCTGTCCATGGGCCACAGCAGAGGCAATGCAGACCAGCACCGGCCTTCCTGAACCTGGGGTTTCCTGGGTCAGGGAACTGATGATGATGAACACACTTTGCACCAAAGGACAAAGCTCAGAGGAGAACACCACAGACGCTGGGGGCCAAACCATTCTCCAAAGCCAAGCAATGGAAATTACTAATGGCGCATTCTGGCCAAGCAATGACTACATTGGTACAACATAGGCAGTGCACAGGAAGGGTTCCTGACAAGGCACTGGCCCATCAGTCCTTCTCCCAAGGCTTTGTCAAGCCTCAGATATAATGCAGAGGAGTCAGCACTGAACTCCTTCACCCAGTGATCTTCACCTGATGATCAGGGGAATCCATACTCAAATCCCTTCTCTTCATGAAGAAATCAGACTCAAAACTGAAGAGACCAGCCCCCATGCTAACAGCCACCCTGAGTGTCAGATGGCTACAGGAGAGATTTCTACAGCTCTCCTTTGGAAAAATTTTCCGCTTTGCAAGAAATAATCCAAAAGAGAAAGTGCAAGTCACTTCCATCAGAAAGGGCATGGCAGAGAGCCTTCAGCAGAAGAGCTGATGAGAGCCGTTCACCTCAGTGCCTTCTCAAGTCCACTTGTGCTTTCCTGAGAGACTGGGGTTCAGGTCTCTGCAGGTGAGGAGGGCTGGACCTGGCTCTCCTACAACCACAGGATGGGATAGAGAGGTAAAAAGGTAAAAATAGGAAAATAGCTGGGAAGGAAAGGAAGCTAGCTGTAGGAGAGGACAGACCAAGACTATGTATTCTCCCCTACTGGAATTAAGGGGGATGGAAATGGGGGTATTTGGCATAAACACCTCCGTTCTTGGACTGGAGCATTTTGGGAATTCCCCTGCTGTGCACCATATAGAGGCCAGGGCAGTTAATACTGCATTTCCTACATGGGAAAGGCTACTGGAGTTAGAGGTGTCCCTGTCCCACAGCAGTCCCCTGGGTATCCCGGGGGAGCCTCACACAGGCTTTCCATGCCTTGGTTGAAAATTGCCACAATGGAGCTGCTGTGCCTCAGGCTGTGCAGGGAGGGTCATGGGGCAGAAGGCCGCAAGATGCAGGTGCAGCAACACTCGAGTCACCTACAGCCCAGTGCAGAAACGATCTGGTTGCTGCTGCAGGGACACTAAAGCACCCACTGTATGGGGACCTCAGAGAGCAGAAGCAGCTGTGTGTTGCAAGTCCAAAATCACCCACTACCAGCTGCCCCCCAGAAGCCCCATAGCAGTGTCCACCCCTCCCTGGGCTCTAGCAGAATACAGAACATGTTTCTTCCTCCCCTTGTTTCTAGGGTCCAGTGCCTGGCTAAGGAATGGCATTGGAAAGTGATATATGTATATATATTTGGAGACAGGAAGCAGTGACATTCACAGTGATAGTTACCACTTGGATTAATTATACAGACATCATTGTATACTTGCCACAGTAAAACCTTTGCCAGCATCCTTCTGTCATATTTATTAGTTACCACAAATGTTAAGGCATTTTCAGGGCTCTGATCTACATGCACAAGGGCAGGCACAACGTTAAGCCATGATGGAAATGGTCTACACCGTGTGAAAGGAGGGTGCCCAAGGGATTTGCACCAGGCAAGAGCTTGGCTGCCTGGTCTAACTCAGCCAACAGCCCTATGGTTTTAGTGCTGCTTCTCCTGCTCAGAAGCTGTCTTATAGGGAGATCCATTGCTTGGTGGACACTCTTTGCAAAAAAAACGTTGCATGCCTGGTTTTGACCAGAGCAGAAGTAGCAGTGTTCACCCCAGAGCCCAGGTGAGGAGTGCTGCTGAGCCAGCCTGGTGATGCCCTGCACATGGCTTGAGGCAGGGAAGGTTTCCCTGCACCATCGCTCATGCTGCTTTCCTGCTACAGCATGGGAGAACAACAGCATGGCACCGAGGGCAGGGGGAGGCAGGTTGTCAGGCAGCTCAGCAAGCGGGTCTCTTCCTTGTCATCTTTTTCAAGACTTTACCTTTTTTAGTCTATTGCTCAACTGCTGCTAGAGCTTTGGGGCACCACTTGCTGCCCAGCCACCTCCTTATCTTCCTCCCTACAGCCTCTTTTGTTGAGGCTAATGAAGTGGTACAAGGCAAGGGAAGCTGACATCTTCTTGGAGGCATCAGGAATGAGCAGTCACAGGCAGAGTAGACAGGTTGTGGATGTAACATGGGAACACTCGCCTTCCATTCCTTGGGTCACCCAGGCACCTCTTGCACCTTCAACTGTTGCTGTACGCTCTCCTGTCTCTGCATGTCGGGGTTGGCTCCTTCTCACGTTGAGATCAATGATAAAAGTGGAGAATAAATAAACAAAGTAAATTGAGAAAGATCAGCTCATCAAGCCAAGTGCAAACACTATGTAGTCATCCAGACAGCATCTTGTAATGTGCAAATGGGAACTGATAGAGATCCTCTTCCAAGGGCTGATCCTACTCATAACTGGCAGATTCCCTCAGTCAAAACTGCCTCCTGCGTATCTGGGTGTGAGCACTGCTATCTACCGCTGCACTGTGCACAGCCCAGATCTCTCATGGGCACTGGGCAATTCTCAAATTAGAAAGAATGGAAGCATCAACAGCAGTAGATCTGTTGTCCTCGTTAGTCCAGCATGTCAGGGAGCATTTCAGGATGAAACGGGGAGGGGAGGAACACACATTTTTGTCTCGTCACATTCTTGCACATGGAAGGGAAGAGCTGAGTCCCTGTGATGAGCTCTGCCTAGCAGAGCAAGCCCAGCTGCAGGACCTGTGGATCTCATGCTACAGCCCACTGAAAGATCACCTTGGGAACATCTCTTAGGGTTCACAACACAAAAGGGCTCAGTGCCTGGCAATGACAACTACAGCAGTGGAAATATAGCCTCACTAATGAGTCAGGGCTCTCAAGGCACTGCAACTCTCTTCACAACTAGTCTCACTTACTCTTTTTTTCACCCTGGGGAAGCTGAGCCATGGGAAGCCACCTGAACCCCCTGATAGGAAGTGCTGGGATGGGGAGGGTGCCCAGAAAAGTGGGTGGTCTCACACCTCACTTCCACTGCACAGGGCATTCATTGCTGAAGGAAGGGACATCTTAGGATCACTCAAGGGGAGGTAATGAGGCAAGACAGCAGCAGGATGAAGCAATGACATGGGCAGCAGGAAAATCTGCTCTTGAGTCAGATTCCTTAGTCCAGGCCAGGACACACAGCTATGTCCCATTCCTGGCATTATTGCTGCTGACCCCTGTGGAACAAACCCTGACATCCAGAGATCTGCATCACAGGTGGACCGAAACCATCAAGGCTGATTGCTGGCATCACCCAGGCCAAAGAGCTCCACACCCAGCAATTCCCATGCCGAGCCTGTCCATCCTGCTTGGTGGAGGGGGTCTTGCTTTCAGAACCACACCAGATCTTGGTGGAAAGGCTGTGCCACCCAGTGCAGTGCTAGGCAGGGACACCTCACCAAGCTTTGCTCGATGGAGGACGGTGGTAGGAAGCAGTTACGAGGTAGCACAGGCAGAACAGACAGCTAACAGGGGAGTAGAGTGCCCAGCAGCCAGTCCTGCTTGTCCAACACATGCTGCGGTACTTCCTCTCAGCCTCGCACAGCCTCCCCTACCCCTAGCACTGTCCCCAGCATGTACAAGGTGCTCAGGGCAGGGGAAGAGTGAAGGAGTGGCGGGATGGCGTGACTGTGCTCAGCTTGCTTACAAGGGGCCTGGTTGAATCAAACCCGTCGAGGGTAGAAAACAGGCTTGGCCTTAGAAGTGTAAAGCAATTATTTATTGGCCAACACATGAACACAAAAGAGAGCTAGGACTTTGTGAGCTCCTCAGCTAGGTGTTACTGTGCTCACCACCTCAAAAAGGTGGCCTCTGCTGGCCAGGGACTGTCTGTTGGTCTTCACAGCTCCTAGGGATGTCCCCACCATGGTGCTCAAAAAACCCTCTGACTCCCTGCGTTTTTTCCTTTAGGATTTTGCACCTTTCCTTGCTGCCACCATCTCAGCCATTCCACCTCTGTCTGCAGTCTTACCTTTCCCAGCACGGCCATTTCCCCAGCACACAGTATGGCAGGTTCAGAGCTGGGACTTCAGACTCGGGTTGCTGAGCCCTGGGAGCCGGGGATTACCCACAGGCAGGTTTACAGAGAGATGGAGTGAGGGTGGAGGAGGTGGGGGGGCTCTTGATTTTTGCTTTAGCTCTTCCACCTCACAAGCTAAAAAACCCAAAAAGAGTCCCTTGAGCCAGATAGCACACAAGAGCAAGCACAGCTCCACCATGAGTCATCTCTACTTTAAGACAGGAAAGTAAAGTTGATGTTTCCCACCCCCTGAATGCAAAGGACAGTCTGGCATTGCCACTTCATGCTGGGGAACAACTCCCACAGGGCAAGAGACACACAGCCCTCAGGGACTGCATGAGCCAAAGTTCAGCCTGAGAGAAGCAAACACCACAGCAAAGCTGATATGTGGTCCCCAGCTGCGTGTCTTTTGTGACATTCAGCAACATCCCTTTGAAGTCCCAGCTTAATGGGGTCAGGGCAAACCTCCCTGCAAAGGCAGGACCCAATCTGCACAGAGAGAGCACAGGCAGCATCCGACCGTCTGCTGGAAACCACTCCTTGGACATGTTACTGCTGAAATCCCAGGTGGATTAAAGATGAATACAGGAACTTTTCACACCATTGCCACACTCCCACTGGAAAGACTAAACCCAAACATATCCTTGGAGCAGCCCATGTCCTCTGTGCTGCTGCAGAGAGTGCAGCATGAGAAGTTTCCACCTGCTCTGCCCTTCCCAGCCTTTCCTTCTGTGTCCCAGGAGATGGGACAGGGCACAGAAGTAGCATTCAGGATGACAGTGCTTGTGGGATCCACGGGACTCAGAAGCTCAGTGAGGGCCTCTCTACTCCCACCCCAGGACCAGACAGGGGTCACCCAGCCCCACTAGAAGGTCGGTGGGAAGGTACATGGTGCCCTCCAGACTTTCTGACTGTTTCATCAACCAAGCAGACACATGGGCTCAAGGCACGAGCTGGATGGACACAGCCCTCCTCTCAGGGCCTTGCAGACCTTTTTGGGGTAACACAGGTTCAGGCTGTCCTCGCAGGCAGTACAAGGGTAAGCTGAAGCCCAAGGGTTTAACTGGAGATGGCTACGCTACAGAAGGCAGCATGGAGGCAGGCTGGGCAAAGCGGAGGGCAGTGCAAGCTCTACGCTCCTCTCAGTGCTACATCTATGCCCACCACCCCCACTCCCAGATTAGGTATTTTTGTTGGCAATGCACATGGCCTGGATCCACATCTTCTTGACAACTCAGTGCAGGTGATTCCCAAACAGACCTCAGCTCCCCTCGTACCAGTATGTTGCAACACTCCTGCCACGCACGCTGAGCTCCTCATTGCAGCTGCTCAAAACACAGAAATTCAGGGACAAATGGCTGCTCTAGCAGTGAACTCACCTTTGCTGTCCCCAAAAGCTCCCAATGGAGGCTGTTGAGTTTTTTTATAGGCGATCAACACCTTCCCAAGGGCTGCAGTGCATGCACTGGCACACCCAAGGTCTGCCCTGGCTCAAGCTGAGACCCGTTTGCCCCAGGGGTACCAGTTCAAGCTGTAAATCCCATGTCAAGCAAGGCCTGCCAGTTCACCTGGCCCAGCCAAAATTTCTGAAGAAAAACTAATACCAACAAATAAAGGTTTGCTGGAAGTGCTGGCACAAGCCAGAAGGAGATTGCTGAGCTTTGCACAGAAACCTACCAACAGTGCTGTGGTTTCAGATGAAACTCAAGACACATGAGTCCTTCAGCCGAGTTTTGCCGCTGGGTTTCAGAGTCTACCTCAGCAGCAGGAGCCAGCCAACGCTGCAGGACACAGCCGAGGCAGTGCAGGGAGATCAGGCTGATGGCTGGGAGCCCAAATGGCCCCCTGGCCCCTCCAAGGCTGGAGCAGTTGGGCTGGTTCAGGAGACAGAGGGGAGCTGGTCCACCCTGCATCTGCGATAACAGAGTGCCCTGGCAGGCTGCACGTCCCAGATTTTGGCTTGCTCCCCATAAGCTGGCAGGGAGGCAGTCCAGTCCTCTCCAGCTTGCACTGGGGACGCAGTGGAGGCACAAGGGGGTGGCACCTGGCTCACAAGCCACACAATCCAGCTGTTTCCTGCGTGGGCAGCCCACACAGCCCTCCACCACCAGCGTGACCTGTTGTGATGCCCACTGGACCCTGGGGCACCTCCATGCCAACCATCCTCTCCACCCCTGCCAGCAGCACTGCCACCAGGAGCTGCAAGCCCGAAGCATAATCCAGCCGCTCCCTCTCTCACCCTGCATCCCCAAAATGCTGTGGTTTGTGGATTCAGGGCTGCTTGCTGCTGAGCTGGCTCTTTTCTTCATCTCCTACCACCAAATAAATTTTCCCCCATGCAAAACTGCAGCCAGGCCACCCCCTATTTCCAGGGGTGACAGCCTTGTGGGGAAAATCCCTCCACTCAGGCAGAGCTCTTCTGCCCTCAACAGAGGAGGGATGGCAGCTTTGCTGTGTCCCATTTCAATGGAGCTGTCCCGCAGCTGCATGCTGGCACCCAGAGGTGTAGGAGAGGCCACACAGAAGTGTGTTACAGGCTGATAGTTTATCTTGGATCACACTTGAACACCAGCAATCCCACACTTCTGGGAAGAAAACTGTTGGCAGCTTTGAACATTATTCTTTAGGCTCAGCAGCAGGCATGTGGAAATATTTTCATGCTTAGGAACAAGCTATCTGTGAGATGCTACACTGCGCTTCTCAGCCTGCAAAGTCCTGAGGCAGCATCAACTTGTTAGAAGAGGGGGTAACACTGGCTAGAGCCATGTGCCTGCTCCCGGCCCTGCTGGCAACTCACCCTGTGGCTTTGGCCCCATCACCTCCACAAGCCTCAGAGCAGCCAAGACAGGAAGATGAAGCAGTGATGTGCCCACACTGCCGGACCATGGCTGTAATGCATTTTTATAGCGCTTTTCATAGGCAGGTGGCAAAGACCACAGCCATGCAAGGAAACTGCCGAGTTTGCCCCCCACCTTGGCCCTCGGGAGATGGGGGAACAGCTGCTGCACTGGGGAAGCGGTGTAAGCACGACAGGGACGACAGGTTTGGAAAAGGCCAATGCTTTTCCCCAGCACAGCGGCAGCATCAGTGCCACAGTCCCATCTTGGGATGAACAGCATATCACTGGGGCAAGCAGGGATGCCATACATGCTTTTGGATGCTTTTGTTGAGGGCTGAGATGAGGTGCATGTCCGTGGCAGGGAAAAGAGCAGGGGAAGGGGCCCTGCAAGCCCATCTCGCTGCAAGCCAGCATGAGTGAGAAAGGGAGCCATCCTCCTGCCTCGGATGTTGGGGACAAGCTCCCCCCATTTTCAGGGTCATTCCAGGACCCATGGCTGTGATGTACCACCCTATCCCTGCTCCGGATCCTGTGCTCCCCCTGATGCTCCCTCCTCAGCTGCTGCTCACACCCTCCATGTCATCCTACCTCCCTACAACCATCAGTGCTTCAAGGCAGGGAAAGTATCTCATTGCCTCTTTGTGATGGGCTGTGGCAAATTGCTGGCACTAAATTGCTGGCACTAAACAAATTGCAGTTCCTGATGAAAAACATCACCATCACAGGGCAGGAGCTGCAAGTATTACTCAAGGAATTGCTTTCAGCTGTGTCAAAAGGGGCTGGGGGCAGGAGCTGCAGGGATGGAGACTGGGAGTTCTCACTCTTTGCTACCAGCCAATGATGAAGTTGGCACAGGCCACTGGTCCCCCAGCTACCTCTGCAAGCAAAAGGTGCGTGGTTCCCCAACACCTCGCCATCCCCAAAATCGTGAAGGAAAGACGCAGGCATACCTATATAAATATAAGGTATAGGGCATGTATAAGGCAGGGCAATATATTGCCCTGTGTCCTCACAAGGGAGGGACATGGAAGTCTATTTTGAAGGGCATAGGAGAAAGGAAAGGTCCTTGGGATGGGACTGCCAGAAGAAGGGAGAGGGCCCTGGTGCTGTGGCCATGGCAGGAGGGTTACTCTTCTGCAGCCCCAGGTTGGATTGAGAGGGAGCCTGGGATTTGGTTGCCCATTTTTCCACTTGGCTGAGCCATTAGCAAAGCTAATCTCCACTGACAAGACCTAACAGTGAGCACTGGCTCAGCCCTGCACTGTAAGACAACCCTCACACCGGGCGGTCCTGCCCTGTGAGCCCTGCTCCCACTGGACGGAGGAAAGACGTCACCACCTGCCCCTCTGCTCTTCCTTTGGTTTTGGCGGGGAGGGTGGGGGTGTCCTTGCTCCAGGATGGAGTCTGCTGCTCCACAGTGTCACTGCCGAGCTGACTGCCCACCAGTACAGTGCCTCATCACTTGCCCTGTTACCACCACCAGGGTCTCCAAGCACGCAGGAGGACATGCTTAACCCCATGGCAGCATCTCCAGCCCACAACCATGGTCTTGCCCTGTGTTGATGTGAGGCAGGTCAGCATTCAGCAAAACCAAGCTTGGCTACCACGTTTTGGTAGAGAAGACCAGCAAGCTACAAGTTCACAGCCCAGCAGAGCCACCACTGTAGTTTTCCTCCCTGTGCTGGTTTTGGCTGGGGTAGAGTTAATTTTCTTCATAGCAGCTAGTTCAGAGCTATGTTTGGGGTTTGTGTTGTAAACAGTGTTGATAACACAGGGATGTTTTAGTTACTGCTGAGCAGTGCTTACAGGAGCCAAGCTCTTTTCTGCTCCTCACCCCACCAGCGAGCAGGCTAGGGGAGCACAAGAAGCTGGGAGGGGACACAGCTGGGACAGCTGATGCCAACTGACCAAAAGGATTTCCCAGACCATATGATGTCATGCTCAGTATATAAAGGTGGGGGAAGAAGGAAAGGGGGAACATTCGGAGTGATAGCATTTGTCTTCCCAAGTAACCGTTACATGTGATAGAGCCCTGCTTTCCTGGAGATGGCTGAACACCTGCCTGCTGATGGGATGTAGTGAAGGAATTCCTTGTTTTGCTTTGCTTGTGTGCACAGCTCTTGCTTTACTTATTGAACTGTCTTTATCTCAACCTACAAGTTTTCTCATTTTTACTCCTTTGATGTTCCACCTCATCCCTCCATGAGGGGAGTGATTTGCAGCTGGGATTAAACCATGAATTCCCAAACACTGCAATCCTCAAAATTTTAATATGCACAGAAACAACAGGTGATTTAGCCAAAAGGGAGAGACTCCAGCTAATAAATCAACACTGTCCCGTGCTCCTGCCATGCCCTTTGCTGGCACCTCCCTCAGGCCTTCCCGGCATATCCAGGAGCAACACAAACAGGAACAGTCTATGTGGTACCTTTGTCAGAGCAGGGGCCACAAGCACAAGGCAAGAGTGTTTTTGTGCCAACTCATGGCCAACACAAGCCCTTCGGCACCTTCATTAATGACTGCAAATGAAGTCCTGAGGAGCAGATCCCCCCTCTTTTGCTCTCTGGAGGGACAAGGCACTGAGTTTGCTGAATCTCATCACGATGCTCAGCAGGAAAGTGGAATAATGGGGACATCCTTGATGCACCCTCGGTTCATTCCTCTGCAAGAGCCCACCACAGCATCACCAGCCACACAGGACCTCCCCACCATGCTCACAGCCAATGCTTATTTTTCTCCTAGTGGCTGCTAAGCTTTTAGCACTTGGGTCTGGTGCAAAGACTTCACAGCACCAGAGGCTGCATTTTTGCACCAGCTCATATGGTTTGAGCAACTTGCAGTTTTGTCCTGCTCCCCCAGCACAGCCTGAGGTGCCAGCAACCAGCATGGCTTCCCCCACTGCCAAACTGCCCTTCCTTTCCCAACCCAAGGCCCTTTCCAGACCACATTTGTCGCATATTTCAATTCCCTCACCTGACCTTTTGATTTTTCCTTCCCTGTCGTGCACCCTGCACTTGCTAAATGCCACCCTCAGCTCTTGAGCAGCATCACTCTGCCTTCCAAGAGAGACCACAAGCATCAAAAGCTGCTGCCTTGGCCAGGAAAAATCACTTCATGTCCAGAGCACTTCCCTGATAACAGAAACCCCAGCAAACAAGCCATCCCCCAGCCAAGCAGCACAGCCACTTTGGGAACAGCAAACTAGGGGAGGATATTCCCTTTCTGTGCCAAACAAAGAAGGAAATCTCTCCTTCCCCAGCCAGCCATGGAAATTTAGCCTAAGGGTTTTCAAAAATGACCAGTGATTGTGGGTGCCTGAACAAAATGCTCCCTACAAGTGCTTTTATTTCCAGGAGGCCTGTGCTTCTTGTCTTCAGGGGATCAGCCTGAAGTGCAACAGCCATAGAGACCCCAAACCGCTTCTGAAAAGATCTCAGCAAGCCCAATGAACAAGGGCTGAACAGTTCAGCAGGCAGTGTCGTGTCCCAAAGTCGGAGCAACTCAGGTTCATTAATTTCCTTTGTCAGAATCAAGGTGAAATGACTCCAGGGGAGTTCAAACAACAATCAACATTTATTCAACCAAACTAACCTTGCCCAAGTACAAGTGAACTTATCAATATGAACCTTGCATCATGTCATTAAGCCACTGTTTGAAAAGAGAAGGAAGGTGTAGGAAAAGAAGTGGAAAAAGGAACATGAAACTGTGTCAGGAGATCCCTCCCGTTGAGTCACAAGGTTCAGAGTGGACCCCCTTGCTTTCTGGACTCCTTCTCAAAAAGGAGCCCAGGGGCGGCTAGATCCACTCCTAGTCCCAGACTTGGTCAACGGTTTATGTTTCAAAGGATGAGGTGTAAGGACTTGTGGAAGAGAGAGAGAGAGAGAGAGAGAGAGAGAAGAAAAGGGTTTCACCAGTCCTGGGTCCAGCATTGGTGCAGGCAGCCTAGAGATCCAGTTCCAGAGGGTGTGCGCTGAGAACTCATCCTCCCTTCTTTTATAGTCAGTGGTCTCGACACGCACAGTCCACGTTCCTGGGGTTCTCTGGAATCAGTCTGTGGGCTTGGGGGGTCATAGGGGAGTTGCCTCTCTCTCCCTGAAGGCATGACTGCTTAAGATAGAAACACAGGCCCATCCTCTCTGGGGCCCCCCTCCTCCAGGCACATATGTTGTGCTTCTTCTCATGGTCGCTTAAGATAAGGAATTGAGGCTTTGGAGAAGTGTGGTCCCACCCTCCACAGGGCCTGCTTCTCCAGCCACATTTTCCTATTCACACAACTCCAGCGCTTTTACAGAGGCCGTCTTCTCCACCAAAGTTGTTTAACAAATGTTTGAGACATTGACTAGAATTTGTCAGACCGTCACAAGCAGGAAAATGCCACAGCACTCAACCTGCTCTGATCATCCCATCATCCCAGCTGTGTTTTGTCAGTTTGTTTCCCCAGCTTCGTGTCATAAATCTTGTGATTGCCACTCAAAGCTATCAAGCACACCTAGCAAGCAGGGGTCTGATGGCAGAAGAAAGGCTCTGTCCATCACCCCCTCTCCTGAGCCAACACCAGCTGCCTCCCAACAACCCCCCTTCTTCAGAGAACATCCTTGCAAAGCATAAGCTGACCCTTTTAGGAGAAAGCTGCCCAAAAGGGTGGCTCAGGAAAAGGTCCAAGAAGACACACCAACTTTTGCAAAAGTCTGCTAGAGAGCAGATACCACTGAGCTCTGTTTTGGCTGACTCCAGCCACCCGCCAAGAGTATCAACATCGATCCAGCCCGGCCTTGCATTTGGAAACACCTCCCTGTCTGTGCTTGTCCCCCATGCATGGGAGACTTGCCTTAAAGAGCTTCAAAGGTCTTCTCTCTCTCCAAAATCAATGTGGTAGCAATGCCTACACATCCAGAGCAGTGGCAACACATCAAATCCCATTGCTATCGCCTCAGCTCTGGCACTTACCCTCCCTTTCCCCTTGTCCCACCTCTTGCGACATGACAAGGCATGGGTTCTCCAAGGCAGCTCTGTGTTTGTACAGCTCTTGTTTATAGACGGTACCACAGCTAAGCAAACACCTGCAAGCAAGTGCCCACTCACTACTCTGGAAGTGGAAACCCAGCACGGGTTGTCAAACAAGCGTGCTCTGAATAACCCAGGCCCTACCCCAGCTTTCACAATAGGAATTAGTCACAGCACACCACCAAGTGCAGTAAACTGGTCAACAGTAAAGTTGCAACAGAGACCTCACTTGTCCTCTTATGTACCTGACACATCCCTCTCCTTTGGATCCTGCCTTTCCAGACCACTTAAGAGGCACAGGGACCCTCTGCTCCTGAGGCAGAGGTGCTTTGCATTTTGCTTTAGATACCAATTGCTCCTCAAGAAGTCCAAGAAAACCAACACCCAGTCCCTAATAGCATCCCCAGGATTTCCAGCTAAATTTCAAGGTGGTTTTGTCCACCCACATTGGCCAGAGGTGTCTGACTTCAGCAGATGATAGAACATGACCTAGAACATTTGCAGTGTTTGACCATACAAAAAAGGGTTCCAGAAAGGCTCAAAGGTGCCTTTAAATATTTGGACACCAGGGGATTTGGGGTATTAAGGAGTTACTCTTCCTCTGAAAGAGGAGGCGGGAGCCCACGGATCAACCATGGCTTTGGCAACATGAAGAGCATTGCAAGCACAGCTGAGACAATGGGTTACTTGGGTAACTTTTGCTGACACAGATGTATCCCCTCCAGATGATGTAAGCTGGGTTAGCAGAGGTCAGTTTTGCCACTCTAAAGTGCATTTATGTCAAGGCCTTTGCTGAGATACCAATATCCGTCACCAAAATGGACCTTTACACCAGCAAACATCTGCAGCACAGGCCTGACCTAGGCTCACATCTGGCTGCTGAGCACAGTGGTGTTACCTTGTGAAACTCTGGCAGGTTGGTACTTGTACAAGGGCTTGGTTATGAGTGAGTTCATCTACTGTCAGTTAAATTGGCATCGTTATTTTTGCTGAAGGCTAGCCTGGACACTTCCTGGCCTTTTGCTGCATGCTGCAAATGGAGATGTTTTACCCAAGGATGGAGGAGCAGAGAGGGGATCCAATACAGTGTAGCTGGAAGCTACACAGTTTTGTCTTTTTAAAGGCAAAAAGGAAAAGGACTAGCAATACAATACCTGACAGTGTAACAAAAGCAGATAAAAGCAGAGATGCTGCAGGGCTACCCCTATGCAGTATATCCTTCACATAACCCATGAGCTACTCCACTGCAGGAGCTGGGCTGGGGAGGAGAGAGGGGACTATGTTACTGCTCAGCTGCAAAAGCAGAGCCCATCTCTTCATAAATATTCCCAGGCAGTAAATAAGCCAGTGATGGGCTGCATCCCGTGACAGTCCCTGAGAAGGCGGAGCAGGACCTTCCCATCCACCTGGTGCAGCAGTGGGGCTGGAGGAGCTCTGCTCCCCTGCAAACTAACATGGGCTTGGCACATGCCTCTGCCCTAGGGAAAAGCACAGATATATGCAGTGAGGAGAGTGCCCCAGCTCAAAAGCATTTACATCCACAACACACAGCAAGGTGAAAAGCGAGGACAGGAGGGGACATGGAGGGAACAGGAAGAGCTCTGGCACAAGCAAGTGGTGCAGCAACTCAAGTGTTGTTCAACACTTGTGTTGGCAAATTTAAAGGATCCAAGTGTCAAATGGCATGTTCGGAGTGAAGACACATAGGCACAAAAAGCAGGAACAATCTGACTACCAAGGAAAATTACAGCCGTTGCTGAAGGCAGACTGGGCAATTACAACATCTAGAGGATGATAAAACATAACAAAGAGAAGCTTAAAAACTAATCCCTAATTAACTGCTTCTGAAACCTGTTGAAATCACTGACTGCATCTTGTTTGCTAATGGACCTGTCAGCAGCTTCTTGGGCTGCAGGGGTCATGGTGGCAACAGAAAATACTGCTTTGTTCTCAGGTTTGGTATCTGTTTTGCCCACTAAGTGCTTTTGATGCTTTCAGTTTAGGTGTACTCAAAAAGCTCTTGCAAGCAAAGGATGGGCAAAGGATTTTGGCTACAGCCTCCCAGGGAAGAGAGAAAAATGTTTCTTGTGATTTTAATGTAGCAGATGTATCCCAAAACCAGGGATGCTGCACACATGTATCTATCCCGTAGGACACAATGTGCCTCCAAACACTGGATCAATGGGCAACCATGCAGACAGCATCAGCCCAGTGCTCCAAGTCTGCCACAGCACACTTCCAAATGCTTCAGAGAAACATTTGAAAAACAAGTTGTGAATCTCCTCCACAAAGCCTCTTCCAACAGCTGGAGAGGCCAGTAGGTCTTGAAGCAACACATTTAATAACCCATCTGAAATGTTCCTTACCAAGCAACAACCATCTCCAGTTATCAAACTGCCTGAACATCCACTTGCCTTTCCAAACTTGATCTATTTCTGGTTTCTGCAATCTCTGCTGTCACAAAGACTGTTTTCTTTACTCCACATGTGATTCACCCATGCTTTGCTGTTGGAATATGTGTGCTGCCTCCATCAGAAGAGAGGATGGGACTAGTGCATTCACTATCTCTTATCTCTCTTTTTCCCCATCACAAGTCCCAATGATCATTTCACACAAGAGAAATAATCCAACACCCCTGCTCAGAGTAGGGTCACCTAAAGCAGGCTTCCCAGGACCATGTCCAGCTGGGTTTTGAATATCTCCAAGGATGCAGACTCCACCACCTGCCTGGGCAACCTGTGCCAGTGTTCAACCACCATCGTGGTAAAAGATGTGTTTTAAGTAGAATTTCCTGTATTTCAATTCACACCTCTCATCCCATCATTGGGCACCACTGAGAAAGGCCTGGCTCCACCTTCTCTACTCTCCCATCAAGTATTTAAACACATTGGTAAGATCCCCCTCAGCCTTTTCTTTCTCCTCATATGAGAGAGGCTTCAACCCTTTTATTATTTTTGTTGCCCTTCACTGGACCCACTCCAGTGTGTCCACATCTCTCTCTTACTGGGGAGCTCAGCACTGGACACAGTATGCCCGATGTGTCTCACTGGGGCTGAGTAGAGGGGAATAATCTGGTCATTTTTGAATGGCTCAGTGTTTCTTTGGTTTTGCTAACCACTAGAGTAACAGCAGCTGCTATGAACTGCCTTCCCAATGCACACCTCAGCAAGAATTTTCAGGCCTTGACAAATTCATGTGAACACAGCTTTGTTTCCTGCAATGAACAGGAACACCTTCAAAAACTTTATCCATCTTTCTATTTTCTTCAAAATAAAAAGGCATTTGTATTCTTGAAAACAGTAACAGGTCCCATTGCTTTTCTCAACAAACGATATAAAGATTAAATAGAGTAAAACACACAGTTCTGGGATTTAAAAAGCCAAAAGCTTTTCCTGGGACTGATTTATAAAAAGGAACGGTCCCCAGAGTGAACAAACTCTGCTTCAGGACAGGCCCCTCTGACACCTCTCAGTGGCCTCAGATAGTCCATTTCTCTGTACGAGCTTCCACACTTTTGACCAGGCCTTCCCCCAAAACCTTGAAGTCCTCCAGAATTGCCTCCACGTTGGGAACGCAGACCAGCTCGTTGTTCAGAGTTGTCACCATCCTTCCTTGCATGCTGGAGACCTGCAGGACACACACAAATGTTGCACAAATGGGAGCACCTGCTCAGAGCTGCTTTGTAACCTCTGCAGGCCACAAATAAGAGAAGTAAATTGCTCTCCTGCCTTGTCACATCCAACCCCTGCCACACCACTACAATCAATTTTCTAAGCTTCACTTCTCAACACCATCAGTGCTCATTACTAGAGCTAGCAAAGCGCCAGAGTGGCCCTTCCAGTCCCTTTTAGGGTTTACCCTGGAGCCACAGTCCAAAGACCACAAGGGATGGAGAGAAGTAATGGCCAGGGGCATGGTGGAGATGGGAAGTGTGTGCAGGTGCATGGCGGAGCCTGTGTAAGCAGAGCAGGTGGGGTATGCAAAAGGGACCACACCATAATGCTAAGAGCTGCCTAGGCTCTGCTCTGCTCTTTGGTGGGTGTCAAGACCTCGAGTGGGAAGAGATCCTTGGCTCCACCAGAGGGAAAAAAACCAAAACCCTCAAGTTTAATCAAGCCACACTCAGCTCAGATGCAAGCATCTCCTCTTCTCATTTCACCACTGTGAATAACTAGGTTTCACAACTGCAGCTAGACTGAATGGCCAATGCCCCCTGGCCATGAAGAGAGGGGAGATAAATCACCCAGAGACTGACAGCAGAAGAGCCTGGTCTGCCAACTCTGAGCCATGACTCATGGGTTTCTTTGCATCTTCCTTCATAGAAAGCAACATGAATCACTCCAGCGTGTCTCACACTTAGCTTAACCACCCTCTAGAGTTTGCAAACCCACATAGTGTAGCTGGAAAATATCTCCATATATCGACAGGACTCAGGCACTATGAACCTAGGCTTGCCACACCAGCTTCTTGCAGGTCACGTATTTCTGGGTAAGACACCCAAAGCCACGAGAATGGGACAGCCTGCTGGACACAGGAAAAGTCTTTGGCAAACAAGACATTGCCCACCTCCCAGGAGGGGACCAAAGAAGAGCACCTGGGACAGAGAGCTCTGTTCTGACTCATGACTATGGTGCTGTGGCTTGTCCAGGGACACATGTTCCCTTCTCAGCTCTGCTGATGACTGGGGGCACTTGCAGCCACAGCCTTGTCTTGGTTTCACCCTTTCTAAGAAGGGACAAAAGTATGAGCTCCATTTCTCAAAGGGCTTTGGGGCTGATAAGAGTTAGACAAAGCAACTGCAATGCAGAAAAAAAGCCCTCCAAGCTTTCAGGGCATAAAGGTAACACGAAGCGTCCAGTCAAAAACTCACCTTAAAAGGCTGAGGCTTAAAGCTCAAAGGTTTCCACAAAACTGCAATCACTTCCCCACCATGCTTGTCGTAGAAGAACAAGGCAAGATCACTGAAGGCATCCTGGGTAGAAAACAAACAGAGGCTGTGCCAGAGATCCCAGAGCCAGAGACCATACCTGACTCAGTCATGTTATACAGGGACACACAGTAGCTCCACACCAGCCAGGACCAAAACTGCAACTCTTCCAGTGGATTCCCAGCAAGGAAAGCAACTGGCAGCCCACAGACAAGTCCTCAGTGCCTCCTGCTGCCTCTTTTCCCCCAGCCTTGATGGATACAGTGCACTGCCTCCAAGTTTTGCATGTAGACCTCATCGCTGACTACCTCGTGCTGTCCCAGACAGCAGAAACATGATCCACCACCTCCCACAGCCCTGCAAGAGCACCCAGAAATCAACATCCAGCTTTAGGACACCAGTTCCCTTAGGTGACAACCCACTGAGCGTTCCTCACCATGGCCCCCATCAGCTGGATATGGCACTACCAAGCTGTCCTATCCCAGTGTCCAACAGCCATGTCCAAGATTTCACAGTGCATCAGATGGCAAGAGGCAGGCCCTGCCCAGCAGGTGATCCTGCCACAATATGTTTCACTACATGGCAGCAAAGAAAAACCCCAGTCAAGGACTTTTCAATGGAGGCCAGCATCTCGAGCCCTGCAAACTGTATAACCAATGTACCAAACCTCCTTTGCCCCCCCCAGGACAAACACCACATGTGCTGTCATGACACAGGGTCCCAAAAGGAAAAGTAACAGCAGAAAATTTAAGTAACACAAAGTCCTGTGAGGTGCAAAGAGATGGAATGGTCAATGGAGACACTGCAGAAATCTGCCCTCCTTGCCCCTCTGTTTCAGCAGCTGTGTCAATGAGTAGCTCCTTTCGTGGTGCTGGGCAGCAGAGCTCAAAGAGATCTTGCATAAAGAGATGACTAAAGCCCACAGTCTGGTTTCCTGCAAGCCTGTGCAAGCTGGATTCCCAGTGCTGCAAGGAGATTGGGGATGAGCATTACAGCAGAAGTAAACAATGCTGTGTGCAAGCAACTTTTTTGAACCCAAACGTCTGGCCCTACAGCTCAGCACCCAACATGCTGGTACCTGGAGATATTCATTCTGAGTGCAGCTGACCAAAACAGCCAAGAAGCTGCTCCCTGACACTTGCTCATCTTGGTGGAGATTAACATCACACAATGGTACATGTTTACCGGGCTGAGCAAACAGCCCCCATCATCAGTAAAAGACAAGTTTCTGCAAATGGTGTCACCAGCTTTGGAGCAATCTACTGCAAGAAATACAGACCCTCTCTGTTCCCTCTTCAGCCTTCTCCTTCATCCCCTTAGTTTCCCCAGCTGCAACTCCGCCATGCTCTTACAAAGAGATGTCTCTGCTGGCATCATTGTATCATGAGGTTTTCATGAGGATGTGCATGAAAAAAAATCAACATCAGAGGCAAGCTTGGAAGGGGTCTTGTATGGACATACCAGGATTCCAGTAGGAGAAAAAGGTGGATTGGGTTGGTGGTTCCAGTGATCCCAAAGGGTGGGGTGGCATTTTAAGAGGAAAGACCTGATAAGCAGGGAGGGGTGGTGTTGTCTGCAACCTTCAGAGCCAGATTTATGAGTTCAGACTTGAAGTATCACAAACAGAGGGGAACACGATTAGGCCATCAAGCTGGGAAGATCCTCAGAGCTGCCAGCTCATACCACTTCATGGGATCTTCACTGGAGCAAGGCTGGTCAAGGCATTATCTCGCCAAACTGGCTAGGAAAGCCACTGTCTAAATATACATTGAGAAAGGGGCAACCCGCCCCAGCATTTCTCTTCTGAGAGCGACAGGTTATGCTCAGAGCCCTGTCAAAAGGCGAGACTCCTCCTTTTGCCAAAAGGCAAACAGCAGGAGGGAGGGAAAGAAAGCTCAACGAAAGGCAAAAAAGCTCAGGGCATGCTGACCGCCAACGTGCAGCTTTCCGAACCAAAGGGGAGCAGAGCATGTCAGAACCTGAAAAAGCCCTGCTACTCTACAGGGCGACGTCTCAAGTGCCACATGATGCTCACTAGGAGAAAGGTATTTTTTACAGGCATGTCTTGCTGGACAGGAGCCAGGACCATTTGTAGTAAAGGAGCCCTCCCAGGCTCATCTCATTTCCAATAAAACCACTGTTCAGCCTGATACCCAGCACCTTTTATCCAGACAGCAGGGAGCAGAGGGCAGATGTTGAAAGGATGGTATCCAGTTCAAAATCCCAGCAAAGGGCAAGGTTCTGCACTTGCACTTCTCCCAGTGTCATCCACATGATAGTGCTTCGGGCCAGCTCCACTGAGCAGTGGAGATGCACATTCAACTCTTAAGAAACTGCAGCATTAACAGTGTCTGGTGTATTAAGTCACCACACTTCTGTTTGTACAGAGGCTAGGGGAGTAGAAGCAAACAGAGTTCACCTCTCTTTCTACATCCCATGCTCCTTGCCCAGCGCTACTGGGCTTGCCTGAGCCCGCATTCTCAAGGGAAAGTTTAACAGAAAAGGGAGAAAAGGCAGAGAGCACAATTGAACCCCTACTCCCTTCTCTAGCTGCTGTTATCTTTGGTAGCAATTCAGCTTTAAAGGCCCAGGGAAAGCTCTCCCTGCTCAGGAGGATCCCTGCCATGAGCAAAACCTACAGCTGGTTCCCATCTCTCAGAGACACAGGGGACCTGCAAGCTCAGGGTTTTGATTCAGAGAAGTCTCATTGTCCAGTGAAGGGGTACATGGCTCCTGGAAGAAGATTAGCTCAAGCTCTGATGGAGAAAGGTGGTGAGTAAAACAATACCCTGATCTGAAATGGGATTACTGGATTAAGCAGCTCGGGCTGAAGCGTGGATTTTGCAATGAGGTAAGCACTCATTGCTAGTTAAGCAACTACATTGTTGTTGTTTAGGGGTGAGTTTTTTTCAGCCAACCATTTATCCACCCATTTTTTCACTGCTCCTACCCAGAGATTGGGCTCATTGCATCATGGCTGCTGGAAAAAGAAGAGCTTTTTAGGGAGGGCTCCGCACCTGAAATGTGCCTAGCTGCTACTCCTGGCACGACTGCAGTTCAAGTGACAAATACATCAATCAACACTTGCTCAGTGCTTAAAAGGTTTTAAATGATCTCAGTAAGGGATCCACCAGTATAAAACCCTATTAAAGCTACTTTCAACAAATGACCACAGTTGTGGTTAAGGCTTTAAGGTCCTTGTCAACCTACTGGGACCTGGCCTGATGCTCACAGGTTACATGACACAAGCAGAGCCTTCCCCCACACCCAAAGAGAGCAAGGAATGCTGTTGAGAAAACCAGGCTGGGGTTACTTCTATGTCAGAGAGGTTTTAAAAGAAAAGAAACCTGGGTGTTAGGTCTGGGATTCAACTGGTAAAAGGTATTTCAAACTATCCAAACTTTTCCACCTCTGAGTGCCTCATCAGAGCCATATGCATATCTTTGTCCCAGGAGTTTGGGGCACCGACAAAGAAATATGGCAAGGGAAAAAGCCACCCATGTTCTCCTGGCTGCATTAGTAAACATTCCTTGTCCACCAATCCACCAAACCATCCGAGACTAAAGTCTTCAGTCACTTCCTATGGTACAAATCCCAGAAGACCTCTGGGAAGGCATTACCAACACAGAAGAAATGCAGCCACAAGTACCCTGTCAGCTCACCCAATGAGCACAAAGGGCTGATGCCTCACTAAGCACATGTGTGCCCATATGTGTACGCACATGTGTGTGCATGCACCCCCAACCCTGGGCACTATGCTAAGGGTCACTTAGCTGCTCTGCAGCTGTAAAAGCGGGTAATTTCATGCCACCCCTGCCCCTCCAAGGGCACAGATCCAAACAGGAAGGTTTCTTCCATGCTAAGAGAGCTCACAGAGCTTTTTCAGTTCATCTCTGCCTGTCATCAGTTGCCATAGGAGTCAGCCCTGTCAGTCAAAACAGGAAGTGAAGAGTCTGACCTGAAAAGATTTCACCAGTTCCAGCTACATCCCGTAAACACAGCTTATATATTTTAAGAGACCAAGAATTTTTAATACCATTAATTCTTTCTCAACATGCAGTAGCAAGATACACATTCCTACACCATGGAAAAAAGAAAGGAAAGGGGCTGTAAGTCTTCCAGATAGGTCTTGTCTGAAGGTGCAAGAAATGCAAAATACTGCTTTAGAGGGAAGGATGTTTACAGTAAAGCAGGAAACATTTTCCTGCTCATCTGCACAGGAAAGATCTCCCATGTACAAGATGGGCAGCTCCTCACCCACCAGCTCTTCCACAGGCATGTACAGCCAGAGAAAGCTTAAGCCTCAGTGAAAGACAGCACTTCACGTCCAATGAACTAATGACCTAGTGAGACCAAAGACCCAGTAAGAAATGTTAGGTCTTTTAACAGCCATTATAGACATGCAGATGGACAAGGCACAGGCAACTTCATCCGATTCTCCCCACATGAGAGAACAGCTCTGGGCCTCAGGGAGGTGACCAGAGCCTTTGGGTTTGTGAGCTCCTAAATGCATGCAGATGAGCATGGCAAGCATATCCACAAGTCCTGTGTCCTCTGTATCATCTCTTGAGTCTGGGGACAGCCAAACCACTCTGGAGCACCGACTGAGCCTTTCCACACCACATCTCTAGCAAATGCCTGGGGGTTCTGCAGCTCAACAGCCACCACAACACGGATGAGCAGTCATGATGGAGGTCCAATGGGAACCTCATCTGAGACACATAAACTTAATTTTGCCTTGCTGGAAAATCCTTGCCAGGACCCAACCCAGGGTTTGCTTGCCAAGGTACTTGGGACCAAAAGCAGCAGGGAGGCTGGTGATGGCCTGAAGCTCCAGGGAAGCTCTCACTGCAGGACATCTGGCACCTGCTTTCCCTCAAAAGTGTCTGTCTGCAAAGCCGCTTCATCTCGACAGACTCCCAGAACAGGCCTTTTCTATCAGATCTGCCCTGGAATTGAAGAATTTGCCATCTGAATCCCATGACCAGCCTTTCATCTGTACCTAGAGCCTCCCAGGCACCAGAGCAACTCAATCAGACCAGCTCCTGCAGCACATCTCCTTAGAGCAGGAAAAATTAAGGCAGTCAGCACCTCACCTCCTTTCATTTTCTCCTCTGATCAGGCTCCTTGAGGAAGGCACACAGCAATCCTTTGGCTCCAGAGCACTCCTGCCTTGCTAATGCCTTTGATTTGAGAAGAACAGGGACCTCTCAGGAGCAAACAGGTTGGACAGTAGAAAAGTGGGTGTCCTGGTTACTGGGCCAAGGACACTGGGGAAGATGCTACTCCCTGCCCCTCTCAACACAATCAATATGCCCAGGCATTTAAATTCCTTTTTCTCATGGGAAGCTCAGAAAAAGGCAGATGTTTCTTTTCTGCCCATAGAAGAAAATCTTGCAGCATTGCTGCACGGAAGATGTCTTCTGTTGTTGCTATAAACCCACCACGGCTGCACTGTCAGCCTCAGCTACAACCCTATTGCTCAATTCTGTGGTTTGTGCTATTAAGGGATAGCAAATTATTCTGAGTCAAAGCCAGCCAGTTTTGCGTCCAAGTGCCTTCTCATCCAAAATCTCTCATAAGGATTCGCTGCTGTCACCACACTCCTTCCCAGCACCAGCTTCTTGCTGGGTTTGGATCACCTCAGGGCTCCCACCCTGCAGGATGAGGAGGAGCTGAATGCCACTTAAGAGTAGCGAAAGCCAGGGGAAGAGAAATACAAGTGTGCTGGAGACTACCAACCAAAGCCAGGTCAAAACACAAAGCTGATGCAAAGGTCTTGCCTCTCAGAAACAATATCAGTACACTGAGACACAAAGCCAGATGATTTCTGATGGAGTAGTTTTTACTGACAGCTCAGCATCACCTGCTTGCCAGTGCCCCTGCAGTGCAAAGTCAGCTTTTGAGTCCTTCCAACACCGATGGACACAGCTGAGTTATCTGAGAGAACATGCAGCACCACCTCTGTGATTTTTCCAAGGGAAGAAACACCTGTTTGCCCAGAGATACTCATCAGTGCCTTCAGGTCTGCCTGCTACTGATCTGGAAGCTACCAGAGACAAGTGAACTAGTACTGCAGGATACCTCCAATATGATGGATGCAAGGGAACACAGCCATACCTATCTCAGTGCCTTCAAGAGGAGGAAAAGCCCCCCCCAGACCGGGCTGCTGAGGCAGATTTCAGGCTCTCTACCCCATAGCTCAGTCTTCAGAGAAACCTGTGACCAGTTCCTGCTCTGTTCCCTCCTGAGCACCTTCGGGTCAAAGAACAAGAGACACCAAGTGAACACAACACTGCTTCCAACAAGGCAATGTGACCTATGCTCATATCCATGTTTCTTCAGTGGGATGTTAGTATACTAGATTTAGGACCAGCTGTAATTTGTAACCCAACCAAACCCTATTCCAAGTCTATTATTACCTGCATTAGAGAAAACAGGCAGTAAAAATTCAGACAGCTTGGATGTCACTATTGACTGGACCAATTAAGTCATAATTACTTAAAGGATAATGAAAGCTGCTTTCCAAGGAAGACTCTTCTGCACCTTTCATTGCTGGAGCCATTTGCTGACACAGAGTTCACTAGAGGCAAAGGAAAGTCCTACAAACTGCAACACACCCCGATGAGTCTCCTGATCAACCACCTCAATATACAGCCAGAATTGCAGCAAGCTGTTAACAGACTCCCCAAGGAGCCTGCTCTCCCGATTCGCTCATCCAGCAGTCTCCAGTTCCTCTTCGAGCAGGAAGTCAGCCTCCTGCCAGGTCTCCATGAGGGTTACTTAACCCTGACCCCTTCAGAGACATGGAGGCTCCGGCCCCATGCATACAGGCACCTCCAGTGCTTTGGCAGCTGCTGAAAGGCTCCATTTGCCTATAACCCCCTATTTCCAGCACGGGGTGAAGGATTTCAGGCTTAAGATAATCTATTTCCTACCCACATCTATGTCTCCTGGTTGAGATTTCACGGCAGCAGGTCAAATCGTCATCACTTAGGGAACAAAAGAGAGGGGCTGTCTTGATATTCCTCCTCAGATCCAGACACCAGATCCTCTCCCCCATGTCCTTCCACCTAAAGGAGCAGTGCTACTTGCAGGGAAATTGTGGGACAATTTTGAGGTCTTCCTCAATTTAAGGAGGCCTTGTGTGCATCCCTGTCTCTCACTTCCTGAACCCCGAAGACTGTCCCAACCTGCTGTGGGTGACAGGAGGACTAAGCTTGTGCCTTGCTAGACCTGGCAGCTATACTGAAGCCAGGGCAGATTCCTATGGGCAGAGGTCATCATGCAGCACAGCTGGCAGGCAGCTTGGAAGGTAACAGGGCTGTGCCAAGGGTGAGGAAACTTTCAAATAAACCCTTGCAAGTTTTCTTTGTCCACCGCCTAAGCTACCTGGATTAAGATGAAAGGGGAGCTTGAATTGAAAGAGCCCAGCATATTCCAGCCTGAACTGGAGTTTCAACTCAGGCACCTCTTTCACAATGGTGGCCAAACACTGGTACATGGAGGTGGGAAATCTCCATCCCTGGCGACAGTTGGCATTCAACAGGACTGGGCTCTGCGCAGCGTGCTCTAATGACAAAGCTGGCTCTGCGCTGAGTGGGGAACAGGGCCAGAGACCTCTGCAGCACACTTCCTGCCAAAGCTAGCCTATGATTCCTATTGCAGTTCTGACACTGCTCACAGCATTTCTGTGGGTAAGGGATAATGGCACTTGAAAGTCAAGCCAGGTTTTGAAAAAAGGGCATCACAGCCCCACCTCTGCACACTAACATTTAATGCAGCTACCACACATGAAGCTGGGAAGGGCCAAAGAGGCAGATGTTGCACATCTGCCTAGCACTGGCTGTCCAGATCCAGTGTGGATCTCTACTGCCACCCAGCACCTTGCATATCTCCCTAGCTTGCTGAGACTTTGGCATGGCCACATTGTGGAAGAGAACAGGGTTGATGACTTTGGGTACTGATGTTCTCCGTATACCCACATTAGTAATTTCCTCTGCCATTATGTAACCAGACACAGAGAAACCATCCTGTGACCAATATTCAGCCTCTACGACTCATGTAACCATTGACCTAACAGCAGGAGCCCTACTGGTACCATGCCATGGATTCCTGTACATCCCCCCCAGAAAATATAGGTAGCTACTGTCCATCACACACCCCAGTTGGTGCAACAAGCCATAAAACATTAATTAACTGACTACAGACAAATGGTTTAAAGATACTTTTGCATTGAAATATAATATTATTCAGCAAAAGCTCCAGGTGCTTTGTATCTGAGGTCATTCTCATATCAGCAGCACTCCCATTTCCATGGAACAGGTGGTGCATTCACCAGGTCTTCTGCTGAAGAGGCAATTTCAGATGCACACACAGAGTGACCATCCCATGCAAAATACATGCAGATGTCACCAAGTAGGTCCTGCAGTGGCAGGCAACCTGAATGCCAGAAGGCAGCTCACCCTTAGGCAGGTAACCAGCTCCTTGTGCCTCCCCAACAGGCCATGCTTACTCTCAGCTCCTGGAGGTAGCACTGTACAGGGTCATAATCCACCACAGGAAAGAGGATCTTCACAGCAGTGCTGTTCTTCACCACGCCCCGGGAAAACGACTTTAAGGGCCGGTCCACGCTCTCCAGATGCCGAGGAATCTGGTTTGGATTCAGGTGGATTAGGACATCATAGAAGTCCAAAGGAGGGCGGAAGACCATCTGCAGGGAGAGAACAGCAGTGCTACTCAATATAGGACATAGGCTAGCAGGAGAGATGAGCGAGGTTTCCCAAGTCCTTGCTTGCATTTTATTCCCTTCTCCTTAGAAAGTGGTAAACCAACCACCAAATTTTTGTGAGATTAATATCAGACATTTGCCAAAACATCCACAGGAAAAACATGGCTATGGTGGAGCCACAGGGAGCTCCAGCCCATACTGGCCACCCCATTCCCTCTGGGCTGAGGCACGTCCCCATTCCAGCATGGGCTCTGCTCATGTCAGAAGAATGTGACCCTCACACCCCTACACCCCATTCACGTGCTGTAACAAGGACTCTGTTGAGAGCAAGGTCGTTCCCCCATGGACATCTCCTGGTGGATAGGCTAAATGTTCTCTGGACCACCAAAGTGCACAAGGAAGAACTTATTTTATTGCCACAGCCCAACTGTACAGCAAGCTCCCACTTCGAGAAGGGACCTGCTCCCTACCCACATCAGATAGCTAGCCAGAAGGACTACACTCTCTACCCTATCGCTTTCCCAGGTCAGCACAAAAATCTAACTGCTCTCCCCAGGACTTGGGGATGGTGCCTGGAGAAGAGCTTTCCACGGGGCCAAGGTGGTCCTCTCCAGCCCTGACCACAGACCCCAGGAAGCCCACTAAAGTACACGACAGTGGGGTGGGAGGTCAAGTGAGGGACAGTGAGCTAAGACAGGTAACTGCACCACATGTGGCAGAGTCCCAGAACAAAGTGGGGAGTCAAGAAGCTAACAGGAGATGAATGACACCCAGGGGACACAAGGAGCTGTGTAATAATGGGACAGTCCTGCCCATCCAACAGGAGTTGCCCCAGAGAGCAGCAGCATCTTCCATCAAGCAGAGGGTGACAGCAAGCCCCATTAATGGAGGGGAGCAATCCCAGACACATAAATAGTTGGACTGGCAGGATCTGGCACTGTGGATGCAGCTGTATTAAAATCGAAAAAACCTGGAATTATGTGTATGTTTTCATGGAATAAATGATGCAGAGACATGAACAGAGGCGTGGGACACTGCCTGTCTTGGAGCTGGCAGAAAACCCACTGCCTGCAGCTTTTTTATAGCCAGGCTGGGGAGAACACACATGAAGAACATGAGTGACCAGCACCAAGTCCCAGCTCTGGTCCAGGCAGACCCCCTTTCCCACCCACCTTACCCAGCCCATGGTTTATTGTACTCCCCCCAAGAGCAAGGGAATAGGGCTCACAAATGCATGTCTGCATATGCATGAGAGTGGACACATCCCCAAGTGACCCAAATGCAAAGACAAAAAAAACCTTGGAGGACCCTCTGAGATACACGGGAAGAGGAAGCAACTCCAAATTGCACTGGAAAGTCTTTTCCCTCCTCCTTGCCCCAAGCTTTGCTTACAAATAGGTTAGCTGTCCTGGAAACAGAGTCCCATGTTCATCCCTAAGGAACATCACAGGCCTGGGAAGACAACACTACGCACCGGAGGGATACTCTGGGGACGGGAAAGGATCCCACTGCAATGGCCAAGAGGAAGGGAAAGGGAAAAAGGACCAAGGAGGCCGAGTCAATGGGTTGGAAGGATGCTATGGACAGGCAATGGCTCATTTCGGGAGCTAACCACCCCCAGCTCACACTGCACCTCTTGAATTTCAGCACTGCGACTGCAGCGCACCAGGGCACATCTCACGAGTACAGTGTCTCATCCCTTCGCAGCCCTGTAACACACACTGCTACCGTCTCAAGTAAATCTCACCCCTGTAATACTTCCAGCGCAAAATGCAGCAGAACTCAAAGCAACGTCAGTAAAACCTTTTTATATTGTCTACGCAGAAAAAAAATCCACTGTATGTGGTTGGGTTTTTTTCCTAAGATGAATCTGTCATACCTAACCACTGTTTGGCTTTTTGAGTCCTCTCAGCTTTAATTGCCTAGGTCACTACTTGGCACACCAACAAGCTCCCCTCTAAAATGCACCTATCTCCCTTCAAAGGACAAATAAATATGTCTACATCTTCCAGGTCCACTTCAGTAATGGATGCTTTAACTTAAAAAATAAAATCACTACGAAAATGAAGAGGGTTAAACTATATGTGGCCTTGCTCCTCCAATCAAACCAAAATAACATCTTCCTGAAGTGCCTGTTAGCACCCTACCACACCCTCCACCACCCTGGGCTTGGCTGGACTTGAGCACACAAGCCGGATTTGCACAGCTACACCAACACAGAGTCTCCCAGAGAAGCCATTTGCTGCAGTCACAGATACATGACCTATTCGGCACAGGAACATCGTGGGTTTGCTCACATCCCAAGAAAACCAGAGAATACAAGATAAATTTGTCCCAGTCACTGATATTTCACCCCAGGTTGCTATGCAGAGCTGGATCCCCCAGAAGCAAGGTAGCACAGCAGGGCACCAGCTTCTGTGCTCTCCTCCTTGCTGCTCTTCATCCCAGGGCAACCATGCACAGCCACAGCCTGAATCCTACTAACACATCCCAGTGATCATGACCAAAGACCAGTATGCTTTGCCAGTGCCTGAAAACCCTTGTGCTGGCATCTGAGAGAGTTACCTTCACATCCTTGCTGTTGAGCGGGTCGATGAGCTGCTCCTCCAAGGCACGGAGAGACTCAGAGGCCAGCACAAGAAGGCGCTGCAGGATCTGGGGAGGGAAGAAAGCCAGAGGGTGAAACCTGGCAGTCCTGGAGGCAACAGGGACCCTGCTCACCCACGGGGCTGCTGGAGCTCATTCCAGCACTGGGGGCAGAGAACGGCCCCAAGCCAGTAGCCACCATGGGCCAAAGACAGAGGGCCCAGCTCACCTGCGCTGAGGGTCGCTCTTGAGTCCACATGGAGCTCCACCGGTCTTTGGCGGTGGCAATGAACATGACAGGGAGGCGAGAGCGACCAGCCACAAACTTGTTCTTGATCTCTGTGCAGTCAGTCTCTGGAGAGGATGAGCAGACAGTTGAGATGCTCTGCCCATCCACAGCCCTCTGGCCTCCTCGCCCATGTACCACAGCCCAGAAAAGGGCAGTACAACAGGCTTTATTCTCTCCCACCCTCTGATCCCACAGTCCACATACAACCAGAGCTCCATCACCTCGGGTTTGTTCTGCTCTCAGGCTTCCCTCAGCATCCACCTGTGGGAAGTTTTGGAGACAGGATGCAGGCCTAGATGGACCTTTGCTCTAAACCCACCCAGGCTAGCCCAGATACGGCAGGCACTGGAACTGATGTGGGCTGGGAATTCACATTATAAGGTAATGACAGAGTTTGTACCTGAAGAGTTTTCTAAGTATTTACCACCACCATACCTCAAGGGGGAAAAAAAAAATAGCTCTTTGGCCAAAACCAATTCCCATTTAGTTCATTAAAAAACGCTGGAGGGTAGAAAAATATCGGTTTCCAAAACCCAATTCTCTCCCAAACAGCTATCAGCTTTAAAAGCTGGGTGTAGCTATCTCTCCCACCCCACACCCACGCAAAGCCAAGACAATCCTGCAGTCTATTCTAGTTCCTGGGGAAAGATGGCACGTATCCAAAAGACAATCAACAGACAAAACATGAGGAAGAGGGCAAGATCGTAGGTCCGCTTGGATGCACCAATGCACTCCTCTGGAAACCAGAAACTTTTACCAGGAAATCCTCAAGGCTCGGGAGGCAACAAAACCTAGAGGACTGCAGCCCTTTTCCCTTGCAGGTTTTGAAATTGGGGACTAGCAGATCATCTCCATGATCTGAGTGGCTCAGTGGGGTTCTCAAAGCAGACACGCAGCAGAAGGCTTTGAAGCTTCCCATTTGAGAGCCCAACTGCTCTCCCAGCACAACCAAAGGTTTGGCCCCCCAGAGCCAGGGCAAAGCCCTAAGCAAAAATGCCAGCTACAAAGGAGCAGAGGGCTTCAAAGACATGACCACATCCAACCCCACCCAGGTTCGTCACAGATTTCAGTGAGACCAGAAGCAGCAGAGCATCATCACCAAGATCCACTTCTTCAAAGGCAGGCAAGGGGAGAAAAAAAACACGCCACAAGCAAACCCATCCTGAAGCCAAGTTAAGCACAGCAGGACAGGAGTTAGGGAGTGGAAAAACTCCTTGCTCCTGGCAGAACCTGTGATGCCTCCATGTATCCAAGACCCCTAGAGCCAGGCGCTGACCAAGAAAGGCTCAAGACCCTCACGCCGCAGCTCTCCTGCATGCTGCCTGCTCACCTGTGAGGCCAGCATTCAGGTTGACAATCAAAGGGTTGTTTTTCCAGTCAAAGGTTGCCAGCAAGTCGAGGAAGCGCAGGAACCCCACCTGGGGAGAGCTGCAGGCAAGACAAAACAGTTCAATACTGGCATTTGCTCCCCTGGCAGCAAGAGGGGCTGGGCTTGGGAGTTAGCAATGCCCAGGCCACACCCAGCCCAAGAAGGGATGTCTGTGGTGAGAAAGGGAAATCCAGAACAAGCATGAGGCAATTCCCCGTCTCCGAATCCCCAGGGGAAGTCCTTCCCCCTTGTTGTTTCCTCCACAGGTAAAAAACCAACAGAAAGTGAAACATTGCCCCCAGTTGCCCCATCTCCTGACACTCTCCCCACTCAGACTCCTGGGGTTGGAGCAAGGGGGAGGTGGAGAGGTGGCTGCTCTCATCTCTGCTGCAGCTCTGAATGCCAGCCAAGCTCCCACTGTGCCTCTTCCCCTGCAACACAACATGGGTGAGAAACCAGATAGCTGGGAAGATGGTGCTCCTGCTAGAATGGTATTTTAGGAGACAAGAAAGCATTCTAGGCATGAGGCTGTTACTCCTGCTACTTTGGGGAAGGAAACTGGACCACAAGTGCAGGGCAGAGTAACCTTTTGGATCCACACAGAGCAAAACCACTCCCTTTAACTTCATTTCACTCCCTCTGGGCTGCATCCCATCCACCTGCCATGGGCCTGCAAACAATTGGCCCCATAGGGTTATTTACCAACATGCTACTCCATTCAGCTCTCAGCAGCCAACCTTTCGCCCTTCTCTCAAGAGTCCTCTTCAGGAGGAAGGAAGGCTGCAGCTGCCAGCACCACTGTAACATCCCTCCCGGGGAACACAGGAGCCCCAGCGTGCTAGTAGTAGCCACAACTTAGCCCTCGCCCCTGCTTCTCCTGGCCATCACCCCTAGGGCCAGTCCTCAGAAGGCACAAGACGCCCCACAGTTGTGCTGCCAGCACCCAGAGGCCACAAGGACACTTGTTCCCATCCTTACCTGCTTCCCCACTTTCTCTGCAGTGCACAGAATAGGGGAAGCCATAGCCCCACATCTCCAAGCATCTCCATGTCCTCTGGCCAACCACTCCCAATAGGGCTTGGGACAGCATTTTGGCATCACAGGGGCCTCACATGCCCTACTGTGCATCCTCCCAGTGCCTCCTGCCCTAGGAGCATCCCATCCCTCCTCCACCCCAGGTAAGGAAAAAAGCACTAAATCCCCATTGGGCCAGCCCAGGCTCCTCATCCTCACCTGGGCGGTGTGAAGGGGGCTGGGTGGAGGAAGAGAAATGCCACAAGGAGGTCCACACACTCCTCAGAGATGTTGTCGCTCAGGAGCTGGGCACTGACCCAGCGCTTGGCCAGCCGGCAAGTGCTGCCAAAGACAGGGTGCTGCTGCTGGAGCCTGCAAGGAGGGAGACAAGCCATTGCTCAACCCACACATCCCAGCACCCAGAACAGCCCTTTGGCATTCCACAAGAGAGAAGGGAGAGACAAAAACCTGCCAGGAACATGCACACAGCATTATGAGCATAGGGCACTCTCTGCGGACATTGAGATTTTGGGGGAACAAAGTAGAAATGCTGCCGCATGCTCCCATATAACCATGCTGCTCTTTGGTACTTGTCCCCCACACCAGTGACCTCGGATGTGACAACAGGGCCAACTGGTGCCACCCCCACCCACATTCATCCCTCCATCCTCCCACAGAACTTCTCACAAGGTGGGCTGAAGGGCCACTTCCCATGGTAAGCTCCTCTCCCCACCATCACCCTCCAACACTCAAGAGCACCTCCACACTGGCTTTCAGCCACGTCCTGTGTCCTGGCCCCCCAGCCACAGCCTGCCTCACTTACCCGTGCAGGGAGCTGGTAAGATAAGGCAGATGCACTGTCTCGAGCTCCAGCTGCCGAGACTCCTGCGTGTCCTGGTACTTCAGCATCCCTTCTGGGGTGACCACTTCCTTCAAGATCAGGGGCTCCCGGTGGTAGGCTACTTGGAGACGGAAAACATAGCCGTCCTGAGATGGGAGCAGAAGGTGAAGTCAGGCTTGGTATGCTACACTGCACCTCATGGACACAACAGCAGCATCCTGGCATCAGAGCAGTCTCACCATATTCTCTCCTACGCCCACCACCCAAATCCTGGTTTTGTCCAGTGGGGCCACTGCCATAGCCCCAAATCTGCCTCCTCAGTAACAAGTCAGGTCCGGAGAAGGTCCCCGTCGCCACTCTACCTTGTATACATCGGTGTGGGTGACCGCAGGTCTGCAAACCAACTGGTGCTGCTGCTGGAGGAGCTCAGCCAGCTGGAGGTGGAAAGCCGCCTTGATGCGCTTGATGGCTTCTTTGTCCTGTGGCCATTGGCCACTGCCTTCCATATGGCAGATGACTGGGGGAAAAGGGACAGCAGGAGGCCAATGAGTCCCATGCAGAAATGAGGTGATGAATGGGGGTGGCTGGGACTAGAGGTTACAGCAGGAGAGCAGGAGGAGCCAGGGCTCTGCTCCTGCCTGCGGCACATCAACGCAGCAGTACTGGAGCCAGCATCGCTGCCTGCCTCCACTTCCCCCCACCAAATCACCTCCTGCTCACATCTCTCCCCACTTACTCTTCAGAGGGGCTATGTAGGCCGGGCAGGGCTTCTCCTCTGAGGGAAGCAGCAAGTGCTTGGTCCTGATTCGGGTATAGAAGGAATAAATCGGCTTCATGGGAATGGGAGGGAAGACCTGGGAGAGAACAGCCACCCAAGGACTAAGAACAGGGAGCAGAAACCCTAGGGCACCAGGCACCCCTCACCCCAAACCTCCGGCTCCAGCAAAGCCCTCTGCCACAGGGGGCTTAGCCAACTTGTGCATAGCAAGCCCCAGGGATGGGGCAGCAAAGAATAGGCATGGCATTGCCCTGAGGGCTCTCAGGAGCCACAAAAGCAGAGAGTGACTAATTCTCTCTGTCCCCCCTCACCCCAGGGCACCCTCCCAGCTCCTTGCAGACCCCTATGCGCGGGCCGTGCCCAGGGACACTCACGTCTGTGTACCGGAGGGCTGGATGGACACCCTGCACAGCTGTCACTGTTAGCGGCAGCCCCTTCAGGTTCCAAAGCTTGCGGCTCAGGTCGTCGTAGGAGCAGACAATGCTGACCATGGCCTCCTCGCCCATCCCTGACTCCTGGGGACACACAAAGAGCCTCTCTGTTCACCTCTCCCGCTCCTGCACGGGCACCCACCTTGCCTCCCTCCCGGACTGGCATCACAGCCAGGCTCCAAGGAGCCAGCACTGCCACCCCAGGGAGCAGCTTCTGGCAAGAGCACTCAGCAAAAAGGGGAAATAAGAGACAGAGGGAAGACAAGGGCAAGACTGTCTGCAGCTCCCCAGCAGCCACAGGCATCCTAGAGGCTACATTTCAAGTGGAAAGTAAAATTATTTCCTGTGTAAGACACTAAGGCAGCACCAAATGCTGTACTGCCCGCATTCTCCCTAGGAAGGGAGAAGCTAAGTGTGATCTGGGAGTAGAGATCACATACTGACAAGGTGAGAGCTCTGCTACTACCTCTCCACCACTTACTGTGATGCCAACAGAAACAGCAGTTGACAGAAAACTGCATCGACTACATCGTTAGTGAAGGCACAGCTGTGAAGCATGGCAAAAGCAAAGACAGAAAATATCCAGAGCATCGCAGGAGCCCTGGTGAGGGCAGATGAGAAGAACCGAAAGGAGAATTGCTGCTGTCTTTGCTGCTCCCATCCACCCGAAGCACAGCAGAGGAGCCTGAACATGGAAGAGGAGACATCACTGATGCCAAACCACTCAGCTCAGATGCAGCTGAATTGAGCTGCATGCACCCAGCCAGCCTGGGCTTTCCAGCAGAGCAGCAGCACCCTCTACAGGGTGTGCCACAAATGACAAATCCCCATCCCTCCTGTCTCTAGAGCTAGGTGCAACATCCATCCTTCATCATCCCCCATGTCGCTCAACCACCGCAGAGCTCCGGTCTGCCTGCACACAAACAGCTGGAGAAGCAGACACACACCCCTTCCCACCACCCCACGCAGAACAGCTTTTTACTTTCTTTCATTCCTCGAGGACTGGCAACAAATGGACTCCTAAATGCCCCTCAGGCTCCAGGAAGTGCATCCCCTCTCAGCGTGGTGTTTATTCAGCCCTGCTCACCCCAGGCTAGCTTGCAGGGACACAGCGCACACAGATTTTGCTGCCTCATCACACAGCAGGCTGTACAAACTAGCATTTCTTCCTGTATCTGACATGCAGGTCTGCCCAGACTGCAACTAGTCCTGGCACAGAAGATTCTTTCAGTCAGTTTTGCTCCCCTTTGCTCTTAAGAAGGGGAAAGGAAACAATTTCCTCCTCCATCCAACAACCAGATAAAAAGCTGGTGTTACCAAAGACCAGCAAAGTGGTGCCAAAGTACTCATGGCTCATCTCCAGCCTTTAATTTGACAAGCTGGAGAGCAGAAGTAGGGATGGGGACATTTCCCAGCCTCCAAGATGCATCTTTTCTGTCTCAAAGTGATTATTTGTTTCAGCTGCACATTCAGTTGGAGCACTATGTAGGTCTTGGTAGACATGAGCTAGCACTTTGCACCATGACAGGAAAGATCCTTCTCCTGCGTTTCCCAGCTTGGACCTACAGGATGAAGACACAGAATTGTCTGGCCCATGTCCTGAAGGACGCAGGACCTGAAAGGTGTAGCCAGAGGAGCACAGTGGGACAGTGATATATCCTCAGACAATGTGGACATAGTGGGCACAGAGACAGGAGGCCAGTGGGATGCTTGCAGGGGAAAATGGGGTGTGGGAGCTGCCAGAGCAAGAGGACTTCAGTGACTGTGCCTTGGTTGGCATGAAAGGCTTGACAGATCCAACGAGAGCACTGCACTGCCCATCAAAGTGGCCGCAGGCAAGAATTTCCCTTACCCTTACTACCTTCTCTTGGGAACCAGACAGCTGCCTCAGGGCCACAATGCTAAAATTACCTCCCTATAGCCCTCCCCACATCGTCCCTCCTCAAGAAACTCACAGCCCTCCTGGGGGAGCAACCATACCTTTTGCCCAGTCCTAATCACAGACTCAAGCAGGGCTCCATTGTAGCAGATAGAGGATTCAGGAATGTCCGCATGGCTATGTGGAAGAAGACAACAGAGCATTAGAGCTATGACATGCCAATCCATCCATCCTGACACTGCATGCTGCACCCACATGCAAGGGTCAGTCCAAGGATGAGGAATCCCTCCATAGAGGAAGGTCACAGTGAGAAGACTGATCTCTGTGCGTTCCTCCCACACCCAAGTTATCCACCCAAAGTGGTCCAGCAACTCATGCAGCTTCACAGGATTCAAAGCCAAAGCCTTCAGCATGCAGCCTTTCCTCACAAGACCCCTCCTTGAGGCAGGATAGACGACCAGGCAACTCCTTCATTCTGTGCAAGGGGGTCTTGTTTTTGGCAGAAGGTATAAACTGCTACAGCGAGTAGCAGTCCCTGGGCTGCAGTGACCATGAAACAGTGGAGTTCAAGATCCTTAGGGCAGCAAGGAGGGCACACAGCAAGTTTGCTACCCTGGACTTCAGGAGAGCAGACTTTGGCCTCTTCAGAGATCTGCTTGGTAGAGTACCATGGGATAAAGCTCTGCAGGGAAGAGGGGCCCAGGAAAGCTGGTTAGTATTCAAGGATCACCGCCTTCAAGCTGAGAAACGATGCATCCCAACCAAGATGAAGGCAGGCAAAAACACCAGGAGGCTTGCATGGATGAACAAGGAGCTCCTGGACAAACTCAAACACAAAAAGGAAGCCTACAGAGGCTGGAAACAGGAATGGGTAATCTGGCAGGAATACACAGAAATTGTCTGAGCAGCCAGGGATCACGTTAAGAAAGCCAAAGCCCTGATACAATTAAATCTGGCCAGGGATATCAAGGGTAAAAAGAAAAGCTTCTTCAAGTACGTCGGTGATAAAAGGAAGACTAGGGAAAATGTGGGCCCTCTCCAGAAGGAAATGGGAGATCTGGTTACCCAGGACATGGAGAAGGTTGAGGTACTCAACAACTTTTTTGCTTCAGTCTTCACCAGCAAGTGCTCCAGCCACACCACCCAAGTCACAGAAGGCAAAGGCAGGGATTGGGAGAGTGAAGAACCACCCACCATAGGAGAAGATCAGGTTCACAACCACCCAAGGAACCTGAAGGTGTACAAGTCCATGGGACCTGATGAGATGCATCTGCAGGGTCCCAAGGGAACTGGCGGACGAAGTGGCTAAGCCACTATCCATCATATTTGAGAAGTCATGGCAGGCCAGGGAAGTTCCCACTGATTGGAAAAGGGGAAACATAACCCCCATTTTTGAAAAGGGGAAAAAAAAGGAAGCTGTGGGGAACTACAGGCCAGTCAGTCTCACCTCTGTGCCCAGCAAGATCATGGAGTGGATCCTCCTGGAAACCATGCTAAGGCACATGGAAAAGAGAGGTGACTGGTGACAGCCAAAATGGCTTCATGAAAGACAAATCATGCTTGACAAATTTGGCCTTCTACGACAGGGTTACAGCATTGGTGGGTAAGGGAAGAGAAACTGACATCATCTGCCTGGACTTGTGCAAAGCATTTGATGCTGTACTGCACAACATCCTTGTCTTTAAATTGGAGAGACATGGATTTGATGGATGGACCACTCAGTGGATAAGGAATCGGCTGGATGGTTGCACTCAAAGAGTTCCAGTCAGTGGCTTGATGTTCAAGTGGAGAGCAGTGGCAAGTGGCATTCCTCAGGGGTCAGTATTGGGACTGGTACTTCTTAGTGTCTTTGTCAGTGGCAATGGGATTTAGTGCACCCTCATCAGGTCTGCTGATGACACCGAGCTGTGTGGTGCGGTCAACACACTGGAAGAAAGGGATGCCATCCAGAGGGTCCTTGACAGGCTTGAGAGGTGGGACCACGAAGTTCAACAAGGCCAAGTGCAAGGTCCTGCACATGGGTCATGGAAATCCCAAGCACAAATACAGGTTGGGCAGCGAATGGATTGAAAGCAGCCCTGAGGAGAAGGACTTGAGGATGTTCGTTGATAAGAAGCTCAACATGATCCGGAAATGTGCATTTGCAGCCCAGAAAGCCAACTGTATCCTGGGCTGCAAGAAAAGAAGCGTGGACAGCACGTCAAGGGAGGCAATTCTCCTGCTCTGCTCCACTCTTATGAGAACCCACCTGGAGCACTGCATTGAGCTCTGGGACCCCCAACATAAGAAGGACATGGACCTCTTGGATCAAGCCCAGAGGAGGGCAGTGAAGATGATCAGAGGCTGAGAGAGTTGGGGTTGTTCAGCCTGGAGAAGGCTCCAGGGACACCTTATAGCTACCTTCCAGTACTTAAAGGGGGCCTACAGGGAAGCCAGAGAGGGACTTCTTACAAGGGCATGTAGCGACAGGACAAGGGGTAATGGCTTTAAATGGGAAGAGGGTAGATTTAGATTAGGTGTAAGGAAGAAGTTCTTTACTATGAGGGCACTGAGGCACTGGAACGGGTTGCCCAGAGAAGCTGTGGATGCCCCACCCCACCGCCCTGGAAGTGTTCGAGGCCAGACTGGATGGGACTTTGAACAACCTGGTCTAGTGGAGGGTGTCCCTGCCCATGGCAGGGGGGTTGGAACTAGATGATCTTTAAGGTCCCTTCCAACCCAAACCGTTCTATGATTACGATTCTATGAGAACAACCCACAACATCCCCCAAAGCATGAAACTGACAACAGGGTTACCAGGGATGTGGCACAAGCCAAGAGAGTAGCAGTGACCCCACACAGCTGCAGGTCACCCAGACTGGGCAGCTGCTCGGGGCAACTTACAGCTTCAGCAGGTGCCTGACAATCTGTTCAGGAATGAGGCGTTTCTGGCAGATGGTGTTGGCCTCCCACACCACCGCCTCACAGATGCTGCCATCCTGGAACCGCCGCAGCTCTGATTTCTCCCCCCAGAAGGTCCGGAAGTCCAGGGCCTGTGCGGGGACATTGGCGAAGCGAGGCCAAGGACATGGGTCACCACTGGGGCTGGATGAACCGCTACCTTGACCATCAGCCAGCCACGCAGCCATCTGCAACCACAGCACGGCACCAGTCTGCTCCACCCTACTCAGCACAAGCAGGGCTCCCCTCACCTCAGGATGATCCGCCTGCGGTCCCTTCTCCAGTGTGCTGGCAGCAAACTCAGGGACAAACAGGAGCCCAAACGTCAGGGGCCCGACATCCTTGTGTTTTGGGGGCTCAGCGTCAATTGACCACTGTGGGAAAATGGGGAACATGAAGCACAAGGAGAGATGGGGTTGTTGGAGCAGCGGCTGCTGGGATATTGGGCTGCTAGATGAACCTCCTGCTATGTGCTCTTCGGTGCCCGGATGAGCACAGACAGGGAAACCCTCATTTAATAGTCTCCCCAATGAAAAAAACAATTGTCTTCACCCTGCCCCATTACTGGGCCAGGACACCTACCCGGACCAAGCCTCCCAGATGCACCCCACACCCCACTGCAGGGCCTCAGGTCCTATATACCCCATAAAGGGGACAGGCCTGTCTCCTCCCCCAGTAAGGAAAGATCCCCTCCCCGTGCCCAGCAGTGCCACAAGGGATACACGAAGCCCCACATGCTGCAAAGGATGCAGTGTCATTGTCAAGCTGCACTACCTCAGGGATCTGGGGCAAGGAGTGAGCCACAAGCAGCGCTCTCCCAGCCAGCCCACGGGCCAGCAGTGAGACAATGAAGGGAAGGGCTGTGGCCACGTAGTTCCCACCCCGATCCATCAGCTCGTTCAGCAGCTGCATCTTCTTGCAGGCACCCTGCAGCTTGGAGGCATGCTTCAGGCTAAAGGAGAAGGAGAGAAGCTGGTCACCCACCTCTGCCACCAAATCCTTTCTGAGAGAGATATGCTAGAGGCTGGATAAAGTGGGGAGCTGAGAGTCCTGGCCAGGACGGGGGCTACAAGAAAAAACACTACACTTTGGCATCTCAGGATGCACCACTGGAGACACTGGTCCTTGGGACAGTCATCATTCCCAAAGGCCAAAGCATTGCCCTCCTCCTCCTGGGAGGCTATCTAGACAGTAAAAGCGGAGTGGCCAAATGCATGAGGCACCAGTGTCTATCTCAGAACTAGCAGGGCAACCTCCCACCAGGCAGGTCCAAATTCACCCCAGTCCAAAGCCAGAAGCAGCCCACTCCTCTCCGAACAGGCTCCTCAGCATTACCCCACCAGCACAGTGAGACTCACTGGAAGACATGGTCAAAGGCTCTGAGCATGGGCTTCGCGGTCATGAGCAGCACCTGAAAGCCATCCACCATCCGATCATCCAAAATCTCCATGGAGCGCTTGGCTTCAAACTGGACCTGAGCAAGGAGATAACACAGAACAAGAGCATGAATGGGAGGGAAAAAGGAAAGCAAATCCCTCCAGCAGTGGTCACCAATGCTCCCCATCAACCACGGCCACCCTAGCTCCATGGTCACCAGCAGACCCCGATCCCAGACAGCCTCCGTCCTCAGTGTGAAGCCAAGTCACCAACAGCTGTCGCTGCTGGCCAGACAGTCTCTCCTTCATATCCCTGCCACCAAGGTGGGTTTTTTCTGCTCCAAAACAGTTACTTCTGCTAAACAGCTCCTTGGCTTCACCCAAAGGTGTCCACAAAGAGGAAGACAACTTTCCTCCATCTTTCAAGCAAAACAGGTACAACAGCAGTACATCCAAGTCTTGAAATTCAGTTCCAAGCTTCAGAGCTTGAGATAGATGTTAAAAGCTGAAAAAGCAACACTGGACCCACTCCCCATGTCCAACATCCTCCTCCAAGACACCTAACCACCCTCTGCCTGCCTCAGTTCACTCCTAAGACAGTATCTCAGGATGCCACCACAACCTGCTTGGTACCTGGTGGTATTTGCTGGCAGTCATATCAGCGCAGAGGTTCACCAGCCCAGAGGGATCCACAAAGACCACTTCAAACGCCTGGTGGAAGTCATCCAGGACAGGCTGAAAGACAAACGCGGTCCTTAGTGCCATGGCACAGCACATGCACCAGGGCACCACCACCATTGCCATCCGACTCCCCTGTAACAGGCACATTCCTGCCCAGACAGCACTGACAGCACAGCCAGACACAGGCATGAGATCCCCCCAGAGGGTTGCTTACCAGGGATGCATCCACATCCTTTGCTAGGCTGATCCCCATCATGCTCAGGTCAGTGGTGGCTGTGGGCAGACAAGAAGGAACAAGTCAAACCACCATACAATCCACACCTCCCCCACTGGTGACATTGGTACAGCTATGTGCCAATACCACTGTGGTCTCGCAACACTAACAGTGCCAGAATGCAATGCTGGCCTCCACCTTGTGATTAGACCCACCCACTCCTCTGCAAGCTGCCCCATCCAGCCCTGCTCTGCTGCCTCATCCCCTCCTGTCCATCCCACCCACAGGGTCTCAACATCAGAGAGAGAAAAGCCACAATTCCCCCCTCCCCCAATGTGTTCAGGCTTCTTGCAGAGACTCTGCTGACACCAGCCTTTTCCCGCCCAGAACAGCCCCTGGAAACTCACCCAGGAACTGCAGGGTGCTCCTCAGCACCTGGTACCCACTCATCATCTTGACGATCTTGCGTTTCATCAGCAGGTAGGCAACCAGCATGGAAACCAAGAAGCCGCTGAAGCACCCCAAGCCCTGTAAAAATGGTGGAGTCAACAAGAGCTCAATGAGGCACCACAAGCCCCAGAGCCCACCCTACAACTGCTTCTGGCCTCTGTCATCAGCAGCAGGGCAGCCCCCAAGCTCGCCAGGAAGACAATGAGGCAAAGCCTTGTACAATGAGCAAAGATATGGAGCCCCTTGCAGAAAAGGCAAAAACCCAAGGTTCTTTGGGAAATGGGGTTAATACCCCCAAAAAAATCCCGAAACCAAAACCCCACGACATCATTCCAGGGATCTCAAAGAAGCCCGATTGTCTGGCACACAGACACATTGCAACCCACAGGGTAGGAGGGAGCTCCTTGAAACCTAAGACAGCTCAAACAGAGTCACAAGCCCACCACAACATGCACCATGACAAAATCACCACCTTTCCACCCCCGAGGGAGGGAGAGCAGGCCAAAGGCAGGTTAGCCAGGCAAGTAGAGCCTGCCCTGTCCCCTGGCACAGGATATACCTTGCTGAGCTGCCGCTGCTTCAGCCAAACTTTGAGAAGGGCCAGGCCATCCTTCATGCCTGGGAAGTCAGTGGCTGCACTAGACAAGAAGTGCAGGTGGGACAGCAGCACCGTGTCGCAGAGGACAGAGTTGTTGTAGTGTGGGGTTGGGGGCTCGGGGGCTCCTGTGTAGGGAGATGACAGCACATTAGACCCAAACACAAACCTCCTGTTCACAGAAAAGGGCTGCAGCAAACCCACCTCCGTGCATTGGGTGCAGTCTCTGGCTGAACCAAGCAGCCTTGTGTTCCCCCAGTCCCAGGCCCTACCTTCTTTGGGGGTGCTCTGCTCCATGAACCAGGCTGTCCGGACATTGTTCTTGCTGGGGTAGAAGCGGCTGGGTTTGAAGAGACCAGGGGGAGGACAGACATGGAGTCGGACAGTGACCATCTTCTCATCCTTGCCTGTAGCACCAGGGGGTAGATGTGCAGGAGGAAGAGATGTCAGAGACTAACTTGAGAAAACAGGGAGCATCGCCAGCTTGGGGAAAGGAAAAAGCTCCTTCCCAGCAACACTCAGCAGCAGTAGAAATCATCTCAGCACAGAGAGTGACCACATCCCAGAGCCAACAATAACCCTGAGGTCACTGCTCAAGTCCAATTCCCATCTTCATCCCCACTGGCCAGTCTGGTACCCCAGCACTCTCCTGCCTGCCCTGGCCTCGCCACACCACTGCCTGCCCCAGATCCAAAACCAGGTTCTGCGGATACAAGCAGCACCCAGCAGCCCAGGCATCCCATGTCATCTCAGAGAACACCAGGCTGCACACAGCTGCCTGGGGAAGGCAACAGGATGGCAGGGAGCAGGGATGGGGAGAGCGGGGAGGAAGGACAGTGCTAGACACAGACGTGTTTTTGTAGGGTCTGCTTTAATCCCTGAAGTACCTACAGGGTGGGCCAGCCAGCAAGACAAAGGCTGGGAAGCCCAGCCAAGCTGCAGAGGGGGACTGGGAGGGGAAGAGGCCTTGAGGACTAGGCTCTCTGTGGAGGAAGAGGACAACTGGGAGGACTGAAGCTCCAAAATTTATCACCAGTTGTGATGACAGCCCCAGACTGAACCCCCTCCAAAGGGCCTGTACATGGTATGAGACCACCACCACCCCCCTCCACCTAACACCAGTATCGACTCACACTCCCCACCAGAGCAAGGCTCAAGTCTACCTTGAGGCCTCAGGAGCAGGATGGGCTTGAGATGGTTGCTGTTCATGTAGGCAAACTTCACACTGCCAAAGAGCTTCTCCTTGGAGAACTGCTGGGCTATGTGGGCCAGATACAGAGCTCTCTTACGGTGGTAGCGCTGATTCAGGTTATCTTTGTCCTGGAAGATTTGCTGGGAAGAGAAGGATGGGGCAATCCCACCTCATCTGCCTGCACAGCTCGCTTCAGCCTGAGGCACTATACCACCCACCGCTCTCCCTGGCCCCACAGGCAGCCCTATCTCAACCAAGGAGCTCCAAGTTGGTCAGGAGCACTACCTTGCTGCTGGCTGATGAGGCTCTAGGATCACAGGAGACAGGGTAGAGCCATGCAGCCAAATAGGGTGTTGCTTCATCTCAAACCCCATTAGAGCTAGTCTGGGCAGCAAGGGGAGAGAGTTCTAGAGGGGTAACAGCCTGCAAACATCACCCTCCCCATAAGACAGTCTTGGGAGCTGGGGCAGAAGTGCAATGGGGTACCAAGCCGGACAGCATCTATCTACCCAACAATGAGGAAGAGGTTCAGCCCAGAGAGAATGAAGATCCTCATGAGAAACTAAAATCAAGCATCTGAAAGCTCTGATAGAGCGAGTGGTGAGACCACACTCCCCAGCTCCTCGTGGGAGTCACCACACTGCAGGTCCAGACACTGCAACCTCACTCAGGAATGGAGAGGACAGGGCAGGAGGGGATGGGGCTCAGTTGGGCCCCAGACCCCTCAGGAGCAAGCACGGCTAGACTCACCCGTGGCATGGTCACTGCCACATCCACATTGATCTCCGGCTTAATGCAGGTGCCCAGCAGGTAGCTGCCCACCACCTTCAGCTCGGTTGGAGGGACAAAGCGGAACTTCCCCTTCACACTGAACGGCACCTGCAGGAACGGGACCTGCACACCCTTGGGGAGCCAGGCCTGGTCTGTGAGCTGGGAACAGACAGGACACGCAAAATGTTCTAAGTATCACCAACAGCAGATGTGCAGGGAGCAGGACCCCCTCTCCCCACACAACTGCAGGCGCCTGTACCCAGGGCTTAAAGACTGAGTGTCCCCCATGCCCCTCCAAGATAAAGCAAACTAGTATTTTTTCAGTCCCTACGGGAGATAGTCCATGGGGACCTCTGCTTGCACAGCAACAGCAGAGCCTGCTCCATACAGGTGTCTTGCCACCTCCTCCATCCCTCTAGAACATACTTCAGTTTCTGGTGTCTCTGGGATGGCACTCAGCAGGCTGTTAATTTCATGGAGGAAGGCATCAATCTTCTTCTTCTTTGTCTCCTTCAATGTCACCTCCTTCAGAAGCTCTTCAATCTGTAGGGGGAAAGGGGACCATCAAAGGCAGCAGCAACACTTGAACTGCTCCTGATCTTTACCTTGTTCTCCAGCACCAACCACAAGCCTGGTGAAGAGGGAAGCAGGTGAGCTGGAGAACACACCTGCACCTCTCCATGAACCCTGCCTGGAGCTGGGAGTCTGGTCAGCCCATGGGCAGAAGGATAAGGCAGCTCCTGCCATCTCCTGTGAAGTGCTGGATGGCAATCAACTCCATCCCACCAGCTTGTGTGTGAGGTTCAGCCACAAAAAAACTGGTGTGATTCACATAGGCATAGCTCTCAGAAAGGCTTTTTGTATGACAGTGTATCAGCTGCAGGAAGTGACCCTGCAGGTTCATACCATGAGCTAGACCCTAGAGATCCTGCCACCAACACCAGCAGGTAGCCAGGAGATCAAAGCTACTCCTCATAATAATCACCGTTACAACCACCATCTAGTCACCAGCCTGACCTCCTCCTAACACAGGCAGCTTGCTTTCCCCAGGGCATGAAAAAATTCTCCTGTCCCATCCAGAAGCTGGTCAAAGACAGCAGGAGAACACAGATGGTGATGTTACTTCCTCACCCCGGTAAGCAATAAATCACCGCTGCGGTACAGTCACGCAACGGCCGCACTTCCACCATATCGCAGTTATGTGCTGGAGAGGTTCGATTTTAATGGTGTAAAAGAGGCACACAGCCTGGCGCGGGATGGTACCAAGAATTACGGCGGAAGTATCAGTAACACGCTGGGTGCCTTGTAAAGCCTGTGCCTTCTGTCCCTGCCAGAGGAGCGGCCGCTGCCCGGATTTACCGGGCCAGAAGGGCTCAGGTGTCTGCCACCGACCCGGGGTCTCTTCTCCAGCGGGTCCTGGAAAGCTCCGGGGCAGGGGTCCCGCTGCAACCCGTCCTCCCCGTCTCCCCACCAGCTTTGCCCCCATGACGGGCAGAGCGCGGCCGACGGCGGCTCCCCGGGCCGGCGGGCCTCTCGGCTGACCTGCAGGCGGAGCAGGCTGGAGTGGAAGAGATCCTCCGTCTCCTTCAGCTGGCTCAGCTCCTCGCTGGTGGGCGGCTTGTAGAGCTCGGCCCGGCTCAGTTTCGCCGGCTGTAGGGCTCCGGCCTCGGCGGCCCTCTTCCCCCCCCGCGCCGCGCCCCCGCCAGGGGGGTCCCGGCCCTGCGCCGCCGTCTCCGCCGCCGCCTCCGGAGAGCCCTGCGAGAAGACGACAGGACGGCTCGACCCAGAGCCCCGAGGGCCCCGCCGTACG
>VYZV01038075.1:24592-40362 GCA_013401275.1 Pandion haliaetus | reverse complement strand
CGTGCGGGGAGCGGTACGGTTTGCAGTAGTTGCGGGTGCTTGACGGCAACGGGGCTTCCGCCCCGCAGGCCTTTGAGGAGGGGGGAATCGCCCGGGGGCCGGGGGTCGCTGCCCCTTGGGCCCATCGCGGGGCACAGACCCAGGCTCGCTCCGCTGAGGTGCTCCCTCCTGCCCCGAGCTTCGCAGGCCCCCGGCTGGGCGCCCCCTGATCTCCTCGGGCTTCCCCCTCCCATGGTTGGGATGGAGGCCAGAGCTGCCCCCGCCGGCTGCCGAGGCCTAGACGGGCTGTAAGCCAAATTCAACCTTTAACCCCAAAACTGCAGCTTCCGGGGCAACCCGGCGTGGTTTCACGTTCAGGCAGGCTGCACGTGGCTGCTGCAAACCGGCTTACCCTGCGGGACGAACCCAGTCCAGGACTGGCATTACCCCACTGAGCAGGGCCTACCTGCGGTGTCTTGGGGATCCTGATTTAAGCAGCAGCACATGTTTCGCATAATGTTCAAAAGGGACCTTAAAATAATTGGGGAGGGGAACATGAGGTGTATCGCGGGTTAATATACCAGACTCCAGTTTTCAGTCTGGTGTGACTTCATACTCTACACATGGGGAAAATACGGGGCTGTGTGGGTGTAGGAAGTAGGTGGGTAATCAGTGCATCAGCTGGGCTCAGAGCAGCTGATGCTGGCTGTATATAAACATGTAAAACAAGCTGCAGTTTGCACAATACACACAATTCTGGCAAACAGCTCAACCAGGTCTCGAAAATATTCCCTCCCTGGTTTTGAACCTCGGGTGGCTCAGCAGCAGAGCTGCCTGTGCCTTCTGGCGTAAGGATTTTCAAGCAACCCTGTAGTGGGTTGGCTCTGCCTGGGTGTCAGGTGCCCACCAACGCTCTCCTATCACTCTCCCCGCCCCCCCCCAGCTGGACAGGGGAGAGAAAATACAACGAAAGGCTCCTGGGTCAAGATAAGAACAGGAAGAGATCACACACTAATTACCGTCACGGGCAAAACAGACTCGACTTGGGGAAATTAATTTATTACCAACCAGAGTAGGATAATGAGAAATAACAAACAAACCTTAAAACAACTTCCCCCTACCTGCCTCTTCTTCCTGGGCTCAACTCCACTCCCAATTTCTCTATCTCCTCCCCCCCGCAGCAGGGGATGGGGAATGGAGGTTGGGGTCAGTTCGTCACACGTCTCTGCCACAACCACTCCTTCCTTCTCAGGGGGAGGACTCCTCACATTCTTCACCTGTTCCAGTGTGGGGTCCCTCCTACAGCACACAGTTTTCCACAAACTTCGCCAACATGAGCCCTTCCCATGGCCTGCAGTTCTTCATGAACTGCTCCAGCATGGGCCCTTTCCACAGGCTGATCTTCAGTCACAGACTGCTCCAGTCAGGCTTTCCTGTGGAGTCATGGCCATCTTCAGGGGCATACCCCGGCTCCAGCATGTGGTCTTCCCCACGCTGCAGGTGGGCATCTGCTCCCCTGCTCACCTCCATGGGCTGCAGGGGGACAGGCTGCCGTCTCACCACAGGCAGCAGGTGGATATCTGCTCCACCATGGACCTCCATGGCTGCAGGGGGACAGCCTGCCTCACCATGGTCTTCCCATGGGCTGCAGGGGAATCTCTGCTCCGGCACCTGGAGCACCTCCTCCCCCTCCTTCTTCACTGACCTTGGTGTCTGCAGAGTTGTTCCTCTTACATGTTCTCACTTGTCTCTCCAGCTGCAGTTTCTGTTCCACAGCAACTTTTTTTTTCCCCTTCTTAAATATGTTATCCCAGAGGCGCTACCACTATCACTAATTGGCTCAGCCTTGGCCAGCAGCGTGTCCTTCTTGAAGCCCGCTGGCACTGGCTCTGTCAGACATAGGGGAAGCTTCCAGCAGCTACTCACCCACCTCTGTAGCAGCCCCACCACCACCACCAAAACCTTGCCACACAAACCCAATGCAAACCCTGAGTTACTTGACATTTTCAAGACAGAGTGAAGACAATGGTTTCCTGCACCCAGAAAAGAGCTTTATTTTGCAAAACAGCCTGGCTGCACGCAGCACAGCGGGTTGATTCTGGCTAGGGTGAGTGCAGAGCTGTCTGTACGCTGCAGAGCCAGGCTCTAGTACTTCATGATTAATTGGGGTGGACATCCCATACGTGACCTGCAGAGAGCACAAGGCAAAGCCATGGCAGCCTGACCCAGCTTGGCCAGCTCCCACAGGGGCTGGGACAGACACCAGGAGAGGGGCTGGGCCAGCAGTAGCCTACATGTGTATTACCAGAATGGGAGAAATACCTGCTTTATGTATGCCTTTGCATATACATGCCTTTACAGCAGCAACTCCAAACCCCAGATCCGACCAGATTTGGGTTGTCAGGGTATATAAAAGCCCTCCTCATGTGTGTCCCTGAAGGGGAGGTCACAGATTTGGGACTGAGATAATTTTAGTACACTTTCCAGCTCTTTGACTGGCTTTTGCATAACTGTAGTTTAATTCACTTCTCTGCACCCTGCCATGCACCACTGTGAAGCAGGGATGTTGTGACTCCACTGGGACTGTCCTTCTTTAGAAGGACTCTGCTCTGGGATTGCATCCCAGCCTGGAGTATGTCATCTCCACGCCAGGTCCAAATTCTCCTCCCCGAACCCTGGCCACCCTCAGTTCAGTTTTTTTCCTGTGCTGTAGGAACACTATAAGCAGGATCTCTTCAAAAGCAAATGTGTAGGCATGTTAAGACAGAGGGTAGAAGATCACATATCCATCCTGAAGGCAACTGTAGAAGTTCAGAGAACTCCCCAGTGAATTGAGCTGAGCTGTGTCCCCAACATAGGACCCCTAAGCCAAATCAGCCCGTTGCTCATGGGCTGTGCTTGCAGGAAATATGAGCAGGTTTGGGGAAAAAACAAGCAGGTTTGGGAGAAAAATAAGCAGGCTGGGTGTTGGGGGAAAAAAAATAGCTGGGTGTTCAGAGTATGTTTGCAGCTGATTTTCCGTCTGCCCTGCAGGTCTTTGATGCATCTGGCTCGTGATAGAGCGGGGCAAGCTCTCACCCTCACCTCTGCTAGAGAAAGCAGAACAATGCCATGTCCACCTGCACCCACAGCTGCCCAGCTTTCACCCTGCAGAGCTCGTTTCCACACGCTGCTGCTGTGCAGCATCTCTGCCTGGGAAATCCCAGTGCCAAGTTTGTGCTCGAGACCAGGCATCATTTCTGTTCCCAAAAAAGACTGGCACCAGCCTGTGTCACCTGACCTGCTACCTAGCTAGGCATGGTCACCAGCAACATTGCCAAGAGCCTCTGAAGCCTCACATCCCTGCTATTTAACAACTTCCACGCAGGAAAACCTGCTGAAAGCAGGGTCTCAGCCTTGTGTCAACCAGGGGACCAGGACTCCTGCAGGTGGGTGTTTGGGTCCTGCTTTTCCAAGCAAAGTCTCTCAAGAGCTGAGCTGACCCATTGTTGTATTTGGGGACCACCTCCTGCATGCAAACGCTCACAGCAGGGATAGGGGTGATGGGTGTAGCTGTGAGACCGGGCTGCTGGTCTCCATTACTGCTCATTGCAGCTCCTGCCTGGCCACTGCATCACGGCCTCTGCCACTCCCAGCCACCAGCAGCAACATCCCCGACCCTCTCCAGAGCACCCCAGGAGAGGATTTTTGCTCATTGTAACCTCTGAATCGCTTCTTCCTCCATCTTGGTGGCCTGGGTTGGGTCCCGTGGGCTGCCCCTTGAGGCAGGGAGACGAACCCCTTTCATCCATCTATACTCCTGCACGTTCAGCCCTGCACTCCCTTGCATCCAAGGTCACCTCCAAAACTGACTTCCAGTTAACATAGATGTTCAACTCCCAGCCAGTTTTGCAAGTAATTCTTTTGCACAGTCCCAGTGACTCCTCTGAGTATGAATTACAGCATCAGTTCCTAACTCAGGAGGAATTTATCCTCCGTGTTCCCAAAAGAAACAGCTCCTTGGCTGGAGGAGTTCCCATTTGTCACCTTTCCCTCGCACCCTTGATGGAGCCAGGACCCCCTCGCTCCAGCTCTGCTCCTCTCCCCCATTCCTGGTTCATCACACCCTGTTCCCACTGTGCCACACTGCTTCCCGAGATGTGATTCACTGCCCAACACTTCTGGGTGCTGTGGGCATACCTGGGGTGTCGGGCTCCCCTCTGATTTAAGGCAAGGGTAATTGCAACCCTGCGCAGGATTTTTAGGAAGGCTGGGAAAACCAGTTTGGTCATCCCTGGCCCCAAGATCACATCCCTGCGCTCTTGAGAGCAACAGGGGAGGAAGGACTTGGTCACTTGGGGAATAAACAGCAGGTCCAGGGTGGGTTGCTGGAGTGCCCATCCCCTCAGCATCTCCCCCTTAGCCCCTGCCATCCCCAGGAAGGGGTGTAACACACTGCCGGGGTGGTAGAAGGGGCTCAGGGTCTGGCCCCAGGGGGGGCTGGATAATGGGGCAGTGCCTGGAGCCTTCCTGGCCTCCTGCCACCCCCCAGCACCCTGCATCCCTCTGCTTCTACGCAAAAGCCCTCACCCCGTAGGCTCCAGGACAGGGCACGTGCACATGCATACACACACACAGATACATGTCCATACATGCATATATGCACACAAACACTTACATGCACACACAACTGCACACACATATATCTATACACCCCACCTCACACATATACCTCTAGACACACATGCACATACATGCATGCCGACACATGTGCAGGCATAAATACACACACATAGATACATACACACATATGCATATGCATATATATGAACACAAACATATATACACACACACCCCTCTACACACCCCTACACATACACGCACACATATACAAACACACATATGCACACATACACACAAACATACACACACGTACACATGACCCTCATGCATGCACAGCCACAGCAACAAGCTGCCAGCTCTGCTGGAGCCAGGGGGGCCTGGGGACCTGGGTGTGCTGGGGAGTGGTTAGGGGAACTGGGGAGACTGAGGCAGGTTGGCTCCTGGACGTGCCACCCCAGGGCAGTCAGGCAGCCCAGCCAGCCCTGCAGTGGGGAGCAGGGCCAGTGACACCTTTCTCAGAACATGTCATTTAATAAAGTATTTCAGCACCTAGTGAGTCATTAATTATGCCACATCCTACAATGCTAATACTAATACTAAAAAAATACTTTACAGCATTCCACACCCCATGCCCGCCCTCACAGGCATCACACACCTCCCATCATCCCACCTTGCCCAAAGAGCCACAGGGTGGCCCCAGCTGCCCGCCTGCTGCGGGGCTCCCGCTTTCAGCCACGCTTCATCCCTGCTGCCTGGAAACGCCTAGGGAATCAGAGGAATCCTTCCCCTGACTCTGTTCCCAGGAATCTGGGGTTTCCTAGCCCAGGTGAAGCCATTCCCAGGTGGTTTCACACCGAGGGTGACCATCCCCAAGCTCTGTGTACCACCATCTTCTCAGCGTGGCATCCCAGAGCTCTTGCTCTCCTAAGAGGCTAAGAGGCACAGATGAACAGCAAGCCAGCATCAACGCACCCCTGGGGAAATCCCACATCAACACCAGCTATCTAGACACCACCATCAAAATTCAACAGTGGCATCTTACAAATGGCAAAACTCCCTAGAATTACATGCATACTTCCTTTAAAACATCTACATCACACCACAGAAACCATGACACAGCCCCTGACTGCTGTCACATAGATGGCCAAGCTACCCAAATACCTGATGCTGTGTCCTACACAGTCAACCCCGCACCCCAGAAGGTCCATGACCACCAACCCCAGGGCAAAAACCAGAACCCATGCCTTCACTCCACACAAATGGAAATCACACGTGGTCACACAGCCTGCTGCCCCACACTGGGACGAGCTGGTGTGACAGTCAGTATCTGAAATACCTCCCATGAGATAACAATATTGGTGGGACTAGCAGGCTGGGGCTGAGATTTTTCCTCTCCCCATTGGGTTATTTCTGTTTCCATCTGCTCCTCACCTGTTTCACCTGTGCTGGTGGAGCAGGGCTCTGTCCTTTCCCCTGGGACACAAGGAGGGCCAGGGGTGGTGTTGAGCCACTGGTGGGGATCACTAGTGTCCCAAAAAGGGGGAGTTGCAGAAGAAAAAGGGTGTTGCTGCTCCCCACCATCCCTTTAATCTTGGCAAATGAAAAGTCTGGTGGTGACTTGTGGACATGGTTCCTGCAGGTTTTTTTTCAAGGGGACTCGAATCCCTTTGGCCTGCCAAAGGTGTTTGCAAACAAGGTGCTAGAACCCAGACGGCAACCTCCTGCCCATAGCCTTTGAACTCACTGAGCTGGCAGAGGGGCTGTTGGGAGCATGGGGAGGCACACAGCTGCTCCGCGCTGCCTTTCCTGGGAGCATCTCTCAAAAACTCGAGCACCTCCAAACCTCAGCCCACCCTGGTGCAGATGCCCTCAACCACATGGCTCAAACAGCTGTGCACGAGTGCACACCCGTGCACATATACATCCTTGCTCCCTCTGCTCCCACCCCAGGAATGCCACTGGCATCACGCGCAGCTGGTGGAAAGGGACTGTGGTCAGACAGAGCTGCTAAGCAGGTTTAGCTGTCATGCTGACCCCAGCTCATGCTCATCCACCCTCCCTCCGCACTGCCTTGTCCCACCCTGGGGCCTTCCTGCACAAATGCTGCTGCTGGGGAGCTAAACCTCCAGCTAAAACCTCAGCATGTCCCTGGGGTCTGCATCTCCCGTGGATGTCTCATGCTTTCCCACAGGCAAAGCCAGCTCCTGCCTGGGGCTCTCCCCACCAGACTTTTGCATCCATCCCTAAACCCATTTGGCCACCCCGTGGCCACATCTGGGTTTTTTTTCCAAGCCCACTGTCATGGTTTAACACCAGCCAGCAACTAAGCACCACACAGCTGCTCACTCACTCCCCACCTCTCCAAGTGCAATGGGGAGGAGAATTAAAAAAAAAAGTAAAACTCATGGGTTGAGATAAGAACAATTTAATAACTAAAGTAAAATAAAATATAATAATAATGAAAAGGAATATAACAAAAAAAAGGAAAAACAAAACAAGTGATGCACAATGCAATTGCTCACCACCTGCTGACCAATGCCGGAGCAGCGGTCTACCCCTCCTGGCCTACCGCCCCCAGTTTATATACTGAGCCTGATGTTCTATGGTATGGAATATCCCTTTGGCTAGTTCAGGTCAGCTGTTCTGGCCATGCTCCCTCCCAGCTTCTTGCACACCAGCTTGCTGGCAGAGCATGGGAAACTGAGAAATCCTTAACTTGGGATAAGCGCTACTTAGCAACAGCTAAAACATCAGTGTGTTATCAACATTATCCTCACACAAAATCCAAAACACACTGTACCAGCTACTAAGATGAAAATTAACTCTATCCCAGCCAAAACCAGGACATCCCCCAAAACCTGATCTCAGCAATAGTGCCACAAGCGAGATCGAAAGACATGGTCTGTTCATGCGGGGATGTGGCACTTCTTGTTGCCCGGCCAATCCCTCCCAGCAGCTTTACCCAGATTTGATGGGGTTTCTTGCTTCTCCTGGGGTGAGGGGGTTCTATGCCACCCCAGCAGTATCTGTATTTCATTGTAGGATTAAACAGTTCTTCCCTTTGGTTTCTAAAGTACTTTCAAGTGCTTCAAATTCTCAAGTGTTAACACATGATAGAGTCATCTGTAACTCCCAGAAGTAATCTGGTGCACAGGGTAATGACAAAAGAAACCATTCCTGTAGTGTTTGATTGTCCATCCCAAGTATGGCCGTACCACAGAAACTTGTAGGCAATAAGCAGTCTTCCCAATGGCCAAGAAGTGGGGGACCTCATCAGGGTAAAGAAATAGGGCAAAGTAGATACTTTTAGACATTGAAGCTTCAAACAAAATCCCAAGCGTTTCACCCTGGGATTCAGGCAGGCATCCAGCACAATCCTGGCAGCCACCAAAAGAAAAAAGATCCTGGGAGAGCTGCAGTCCAGCTCAGACACTGCCAGCTCCTCACCTGTGCGATGGGGTCAGAGGGATGCCAAGGTCCCTCCCAGTTCTTGGGGACCACCCAGGCAACACAGCACCATATTGATTAACATGAGCCTCAGTCATCACTCGTTGCTTGGATGGATGATGGCTTGTTAAGTCTCACCTGTCTGCATGGGGATAGAGCAGTCATTTTGCATCCCTCCACCAGTGGCCACAGCAGCTCTGGGGCTTTACAAGGGCAAAGCTGAGGTTCATGGGATGGTACAAATGCTGGATCCCTCTTTGGTGGGTCATACACTGGGAGGGTGTGTTTACACTCCTCCTTAGGCAAAAAAAAAAAAAAGCCTAAAAGGTCAAAAATCCCAAGAGGACTAAACCAATCCATACATATAGTTCAGGGGTGGAGAGAGGAAGAGACTGATTTTGAGTGTCCAAAATCAGTGGCTCTGGCAGCTTTATCTCAAAACTGTGGTGACCTGAATTACATGAAGAGAACTAATGGGAACTTGATACTCTTCGTAATGTACTAGCAGTGTTTTCCTTCCTTATAAATCACCCATCTGCTTCTTGCATAGATTGTTTTGTGCCCTTGTTTTTATTTTCCATTCGCTTTTGTTTGCTTTCTGCAACATGCAAGAGAGCGAATTTATCTGATTTCCTGGCTGTTGCTGTGGGCTTTACACATAGCAACAAGGAGAAAACCACCTTTTTTTTATTTTTTCCTGATAGTAAGAAACAACCTGCAGCCTCAAAAATCACACCAGAGATACTGATGGAGGGGGAAAGCTCTGCCCCCTTTCCTTTTGCAGTCGTGCCCTGTTTTATCAGCAATGGTTGGTTTGCCTTGTCTGTCCCACCAAAGCAGCCCTTGGCAATCTCCCTGCAGTAGAATAGTGCTCTGTTCCCCCCCTCCCCCCAAAAAATAAAAATTCAATCTCCAGGGCAGCTCCTGAGACTAGAGGGAGTGGAGAGAGCCAGGAACATGCAAATGCGGCTTTTATTTATTCATGGATTAAGCCTTTGAGCACCAAACTGCCTGGTAATGCAAGTGCCCTCCCTTCCTTTCACGCAAACCCAACGCATGTGGCACTGGGCAAATGTCAGTAGAGGTGATGAAAATGATTGTGATGACTTGATTCATTGAAATCTTCAGGAACACCTGGCTCAGATTTAACAGTTCTGGCCCTTTTTTTCTTTGTCCCAGCCCCCCCATCCCAATGACTCTTCAAGATGGGTATGGTCCATCCTTGTTCACTCAATGGGGAAACTGAAGCAGAACACTGGTGGGGTTTGCTGGCGTGCAGAAAAGCTGAGTCAGAGCTGACATGGGCATTTGGGAAACTTACTCACAGTTCTCCATTTTGCTCTAGCTTCTCACAGAAACAGAGATTATGTAACTGTGTTGTCTGCCTCTCTGCCAGTTCCCTTCTTGTTCATGGTTTTTAACCCATGGGGCAGCTTCACCCCCAGATGTGGGTGTTTCAGAGATGTTTTGTGGAATTTGACATCTCAGCTGGGAAGAGGAGAAAGACCAAAGTCTTCCTCCACTGAGAGGAAGATAGTGGGGTGCACTGAATCACATTACTATCCACCCGAGACTCCATAAAAGAGGGTGCTGCCAGAAACCAGCTTCAAAGCTCTGCTGCTTCAGGAACATCTCGCAAAAGTCTCACCCTGTGGGTGTTGAGGCTGTTCTCCTGGGCCTCTTTCTCCACAGGGGTGAGTCCCAAGCACGTGGCCTCACCCTACAGGGTGCTTTGGGGCTGGAATGACAGAGAGGAGCACCCTGACTTTGGGCTGGGATGAACTCCTCCTCCCCAGCACCTACAGCCCTTGCAAGGCTGCTCTGTGAGCCAGAGCTGTCATCTGCTGAGGTCAGAGATGGCTTCCCCATCAGGGAAGACCCCTTTGAGTTCTCCATGAGGGTCATTCCACCAAAAACAAAAACTGGGCACAGGCTCTGAGGTGTCTCAACAAATCTGCTTTGCTGCCCTTTAGCCTGGTTTGACCTCAAAGAGTAGGAGTTACCTGCCCTTCCTTAGACATCTGGGAGACTCATGGCCTGAGATGAGTCGGGGGAACACGGGGTGAGGCGAGCTGCCTCCCAAAGGTGCTGAAGGCTGCACAGGGAGCTGAGGGCTTTGTGCTGTCTAACATCCAGGTGGATCCAAAAATCCCAAATGCCCAGACACAGGGGTGGCGGGCACGATAGAAACTCCCAGCTGGATGCTCTTGCTTGGATACCCCATCCTACCCTGCTGCGGGTTACCAAGCCATGAGCAGAAAGCTTCCTTGCCCCCTGGGTGGTGAGCCTCTGTCCTGAAACAGGCTGGTTACTGCACCCAAGTTTTATGCTGGAGATGAATGACTCTGCTGTCATTTGGGGTTTCCTTTGCCTCCCCTGCGCGTAGCATAGGAGGAAACACAAAGAGACAGATCCCCCAGGCAGCAGGTCTTGCAGTGTGCATGAGGACAGCAGCAACACCCGGGGGAGAAAATACAGGCATGGGACAATTTGAAGTCAGCTGGGAGATAGTGGACACCTCGCTTTGGGGCATTTTCCTTTGATTTGTCTTTTAAACAATGTGGAGGGGTTTACCCAAGACTTATGGTGCTTACTATGAAAGGGGTGGAGGCAAAAGAGAAACCATCTTCAGGTGATCGTAACACCATAAGGTCTCTGTGTCCATAGGAGGAACAGCTGCACAGGCTGGGACTCTTCTGTCCCCAAAAGACATCACAAGAAAGGTTATGATAGAGCCTGCAAAATTACAAGGGGCAGAGTGTGATTGGATAGAAAAGGACCAGCCATCGTCTTCTCTACTGTGGGGATGAGGGCATCAAAAAAACTAGCAGGTAGCAGGATCAAAACAAACCAAAGGAAATGATTCTGCACCCAAACAGGTCATTAGATTGGGCAGCTGTTTGCCACAGGATGTTGCAAACACTTAAAATTTACACAGCTTCAAAAATAACTAAACAGATTAATAGGAGAAAAATCTACTGAGGACTATTAAATACAAGGACACCTCTGACTCAGGGAGTCTGAGTCACAAAAAAATGTCGGAGGTCAAGGAAATATTCTGGGGAAGCATCACTCATCCTTATGCCCTTCCAAGGGTGGACTTCCAAGAAGAGGGGTGCACAGCTAGATGGGCTGTTAGGGGCCATTTCTAGATCCAAGAATATAGAAGCACCCAGTGCTGGAACACGTTGTTGGTCATGAGAAGTTTGTTATACACCTGCGTGAATCTGTCCCAAGATCTCACTGCTGTGCTGTGCAAAGCATTTCCTGGAGGCATGAGGTTCAGGGGGGACATGTGGCACCTGGCAGGTGGGGAAAGGAGATAGCACCCAGCGGGACCCATGCAGGCAGGTCCCTGGAGATAGGGCAACAGGGGGATAATCACTCAGTGCAGTGCATTGATAGAGCACCAGCTGCTAGTTCTCCAGCCAAGAAACTGAGCCTGAAGGCCAAGAGATAAGGCAAGGGCAGAGGGAAACCACCCTATGACCTGGCAGTAAGAATTTCCAAATCTCCTTTTTCATTCCTGTGATGCAGGAAAACAAGATCAAAAAGGAAAATATTCAACACAATTAATACACACTCTGAGCAGACACAGCCCAGCCCAGCTGCCCCAGGCCCAGCTGCTCTGAAGGGGTGAGCATGGCACGGCATGTGCAATAGCTTCATGGTCTTCATGACCAAGATCCCCTGAGACTTGAGTTGTGAGAGCACTGGTAGGAGCAGGATTCAGAGTCATCCCAATGGATGGTAGCACCTTTCTATCTTTTGGGCTGCTCTTATATCTCTCTCTATAAAAGAGACAAGTCCGTTGCACCCAAAACAGCCTCCAAGTTTTCAAGTCACCCATTACCCCTATACTAGTGTACAATCACCAAGTGAGAAGAATACCATCTTCACCATCCCGCTGTGTTCAAAGTATCTCTTGTGAATCTAGTATCAGTGCTGGCAGAAAGCCTCCGAGTCTCGGGTCTCATCTGCAGTCACCTCTAATGTCAGTAAAATGCTGCTGGCCACATTGCCAACCTGATGCCCAAGAAACACAGTCAGGGACAGGATGCCATTCAGAGGGACCTGGACAAGTTTGAGAAGTGGGCTCATATGAACCTCATGAGATTCAACATGGCCAAGTCCATGGTCCTGCACCTGGGTCAGGGCAACCCCTCTGTATCCATACAGGCTGGGGGATGAAGGTACTGAGAGCAGCCCTGATGAGAAGGACTTCAGGGTACTGGTGGATGAAAAGCTGGACACAAGCCAGCAATGTGCACTCACAGCCCAGAATGCCAATCATACCCTGGGCCGACGCAAAAGAAGCATAGCCAGCAAGTCGAGGGAGGTGATTCTCCCCCTCTACTCTGCCCTGGTGAGACCCCACCTGGGGTACTGTGTCCAGCTCTGGAGTCCTCAGCACAGGAAAGACATGGACCTGTTGGAGCGGGTCCAGAGCAGGGCCACAAACATCATCAGAGGGACGGGACACCTCTCCTGGGAGGACAGGCTGAGAGAGTTGGGGGTTGTTCAGCCTGGACGAGACAAGGCTCCGCCGAGACCTCATTGCGGCCTTGCAATACATAAAGGAGGCTTAGGAGAAAGATGGAAACAGACTTTTTAATTGGGCCTGTAGCAGTGGGATAGGGGGCAATGGTTCTACGCTAAAAGAGGCTAGATGCAGACTAGACACAAGGAAGACTTTTCTTACCATCAGGGTGGTGCAACACTGGAACAGGTTGCCCAGACAGGTGGTAGGTGCCCCATCCCTGCAAACATTTACCGACAGGTTGGACGGGGCTCTGAGCAACCTCATCTAGTTGAAGACGGCCCTGCTCACTGCTCGGCGGTTGGACCAGATGGCCTTTAAAGGTCCCTTCCAACCCAAACCATTCCATGATTCCATGATTCAGTAAGTGAGAAGCCTTTTGGTTTCTCCTGCTTTGCCAAGTCTTTAGAAATACCTCCAATGATGAGGACAGTCAGGAGCTTCACAGGTTATATATATTGCCGTGTCCTGTGTTGTGAAAGCCCCAGATAAAATATTACTCAAATGGTTTTTATTACATATTAAACATCAGAACATTAGGAGTAACAGCAGGGTATTTTCATTGTGCTCTTTTATCAGATCCTTCAACAGCTTTTGTGAAGGCAAGTAGATGTGACAGAATCATATATGTATACATATTTCATATATATTTGAAAGACGTGATGTTGATGAGTGTAAACAAAAAGGAGCATAGGGCAGCAGAATGAATGGGACAATATCTTCACATATATGAAATATAAACCCAGAAAAATGCCCTATGATCAAGTCAAGCTTGGAAATGGCTATGGAAGGAACAGCTTTATACTGTTAGAGGATAAGCTAGGCATGCTGTTACTAAACCCTACCTTCTAATTTCTTTTGCTCATAAGTGATCAGGTAAATGAAAATATGTCTCACTCTAGGGAAAAACTCTGCATTTCTGAAGCTGAGCATGTGTTCTGCTGCTGAGGGAAGGATCTGAGTGCCCTGGCAATGCTCACCAGCACTGCACTTAAAGAAAAAAAAAAGAGAAATACATTAAAAATGGATGCTGAGAGGAGAACATGCTTGAAGTGGAAAAAAGCTTTTATCCAAGTAGTGTGGCCTTTGTGGTATTTTGGCTGCTTCTTTGCAAAGAGGAGGATTCTCTCCCTGTAAGGTGCTCGCTGCTTCCTCTGGTTCACATTTTGCAATTGCTGCTCTGTATGTTTTCCCTGTAGAGGGAGATACTTTCAGGCCTCCACTCCATGGGGCTTCCCTGCTTTGCCCCACACAACCCCCTCTCACACCAGAGGGGCAACAGGAAGAAAGAAATAGCTAAAACTTGCCCTTTTTGGTCCTTCCTGCCAGCTGGCAAGTACATTCAGCTTTTTTTTCTTGCCCAGGGCCAAGAGTAAGGAAAGGTCTCTTGATTATCTCAGAGATACAGAGAGTGCAAACCAGACGGGACCAGGATGCAGCCAGCTCACCAGCTGAATGCCTCCCCTGAAGCACCTGTGATGCATTGTCCTCTCCCACCCATTTCCCACCCTCTACCAGAGACAAGAACAAGAGCATTTGAATTTAAAGCACTGCGTAAATGAAGGTCCAGATGCAAAGGCTTGGGATGCCTCTTAAACTCCCTCCCTCCTATGATTCTAGACTCCTGGGACGTCCATGTGAAGACGAAAGAAACCCATTTGAGATTAAATCCACAGCTGATAGTTTGGACAGCATCAGAGCCTTCTCCACCTTTAAAACTTGGATGCTCCTGCAAAGGGGACTGGCCCCAATGCACACCCAGATGGAAGTGTGCAGCCCTTTGCAAGTGGCTCCCTTTGCACTCTGCCAGCCCTTGAAACAACAGCCAAGGTTCAGAGAAGAGGACTAACCCATTCTACAGGGCAGGCAGAGGATGCTGAGATGTGCTAGATGGGACAAGGATATGGGATGTGCCAAACCCACCACACATTGAGAGCTTCAAGTTGGTGTGGCCAAGAAGTTTTCTGCAGGATGGAGAAGCATGTGGGTAATTAATGGAAATCTCCTGGCAGGTAAACAAGTCTGAAAGAGACTTACCTAGCCCTGCAGGCAGCTGTAGATGAGGATTGAGATGTTGGCACAGCAAAGCATTGAGGCACAGCACCTACAGGGCACGGTCACCCTCTGCCCTGTCCACAGCTGCCCTGTCCCACACAGGGACCCTCTCTCAGGGCTGAGCCCTCCAGCCACAGCCACAAAAACAGGGCAGGGACATAACTGTCGTTGCCCCAAGGTTTGCAACAGGGTGCTGATGGAGCAAGGGGGACCAGCAAGGAGTGGCTGGAGGGTACATGGGTGCAGGGGAGCTGGTGGGGCCGAGGGGCAGACGTTCAAGCTCCAGCTATTGCCTCCTGACCCCTTCTTGTCCCTGAAGGCTGGCATTGAGGTGCCCATCTCTCTATGGGCCTCCCTTCTCCAGGAGGACATGTGAGCACCACTGTCCCACACAGACAATGCTGGAAGGTTTTGGCCTTCTAAGATCACACCAGTGGTCTTCTGGTTGTTTTTTCGCAGACCCCTTAGAAGCTCTTCCCAAATTTCCATGGGATGGCAAGCCCCAGGGTGGAGATGACTGCGCTGTTCAGCACATTCAGGCCAAGCAGCGAGGCTTCTCCAGACTTGTTTGCCTGTCTGTGAAATTTGCATAAATTACCCTCCTGGTGATTCAGGCTCCTGCAGGAAAGTTCAGCCTCCTCCTCACCACGCACAGGCGCACAGAGCAGTTTGCAGGGCCGGTGCAATGGTCTTCCCCTTCCCAATGCTGCTTCACACCCACCACAGTGTGGTTTCAAGAGCTCATAGCCTACCCATGCAGACGGAGGAGTGAAACATCGCATCTGCCACATAAGCCCCGCAAACAGTTTTTCAGAGGAACATCTCAGTTTTAGGGAGCTGGAGGTAGAGACTCTCAGGAAACATCTCCTGCCCCAACCCCTCTCTGGACCTTCTCGCCCAAGGGATTCTCTCTGCCATTCAGCCACCTAAGCCTGTTGCCTGTGTGTGGGGCTTGGTGCTTATGCTGCAGTTTGGTTTCCTTCCTCTGAATCTTTTAATATTTATTGTGGGAAGGTTCATTGTTACGGGTTTGTGTGGCATGGTTTGGGTTTTTTTGGTAGTGGGGGAGGGGGCCACAGGGGTGTCTCCTGTGAGAAGCTGCTGGAAGCTCCCCCGGCTCCAAGTCGGACCCGCCTCTGGCCCAGGC
>VYZV01038075.1:3485-14830 GCA_013401275.1 Pandion haliaetus | reverse complement strand
CCCCCCCCGCCGCGGGAGGGGGTCGGGGCCTGCGAGAGGAGGAGGAGGAGGGGGGAGGCAAGGAGGCTCGGCGTCCCTCGGTAGTGCCCCGCCAGCTGCCCGTCCCCTCCGGCGGCGGCGGGGGACGGGGACGGTCTGCAAAGAAAGGCAGGCACCTCATGGCAGGGTGCGAATTCTTCCCTTCTGCCCCACATTGTCCGCTTGGCTGTGGTCTGCGTGTATTTATTTTTATTTTAAAGTAAGGGGCTTCCCAAGCGTCCCTCGATAGCTTCACCGGTCGCTTCACTGTGTAGGATGACTAATTCAGGGTAAAAAAAGGATTTTTGTTTTCTTCAAAACCTCATGGGCTTCAGGACTGGTTTTCATGATTATTTTGTTTTGCGTTTTCCTTTTCTTCCTCTCTAGACTTTTAGAGGGTAGCCTTCAAAGGGCTACGGCGATGCATAATTGGTGAAGGTAGATAAATGCTTTCAATTCCTCTCTCAAGCTTCCTGTTAATCCAAAAAAACTTTTGTGGGTGTTATTTCCCCTCTTGTAAATGCACTAAGCAAGAAATCTGGCACTGCCATCCCAGAAAGGAACTGAAGGGAGCAGACTTAAATTCTCAGAACAACTGGAGGAGGAGGAATTGCATGTTTTTCTTAAAAGAAGCAATTAAAAAAACCTTGGTGCCTGCAGAAGATACATTGCATTGGGCACACCCCTTTGCATTTGATGTCCACTTGGTCTCTGTCAAAATATTGCCCCCTTCAGCTCGCTTCTCCCAGAGTTAACTGTTTTAGTAGTGGCTGCTGCATCTCCCATTTCATACCCTTTGGTGTCTGTCAAACTGAAGAAATTTTTGGATGATCTCTTTGCTTGGCTAATGTGCATCTTCAGTGCCTCTTGGCCTCTCTGGGTCAAGGCTTAAGAGCTTTGTTCCACAAAACCAAAATAACTTGTAGCTTGGGGAATAATAGATTTGAGTCACGTTCAGCTTGACCTCATTGTTTTGAAGGAAGGGAAGGCTTTGGCACAAGGCTTGCCTTTTGTAATGTGTTGGCTGGCTTACTCATGTAGGTGTGATAGGTATATTCTTAGACTCACCTCCATTATTACTTATTCAGGAAGTCACTCTAGTCTTTGGTTGGTAACTGGGTCATTTTTACATCCAAATGGTTTGGCGACCTCTTCCTGCACTTAAATTGCTCATCCATTTTTTTCAAAGAAATCACAATGGGTCAAAATATTTTTGTTTGGTCAGGGAGCTGTCTGGACTGCGTGTTTGTAATGGTTCCTGGAAAGAAGCTGAAGCAGCCTGTGAAATAATCTGGGGATGCATGTTAATGAGTAAATTTAGGCAAGGTTGTCAGTTGCCTTGCCTCAGTATTATGCATGTGCTATCTCTTTTGGTATTTTGATGTCCTTAACTGTTGTGCCTTTCTTCTAAATTCTTCTGACTGATCCTGTGGTACTTATTTTGAGAGTGGGAGCCTAAGGTCTCATGATGCCTTTATCCCTCCACAGCAGAGGGATTCCCTTCAAGCGGCATGGCTGGAGTCTGTCATGTGTTGTTTCTGTCTTGCTCTTCCTCCATGAGGAGCTGGGCATGGTGTTTTTTTGTTTTGGTAGCATCTGATCTTTGGTTGTGCATCCTAAGTTCTGAGCCACTGGAAAAGTGGTCTTAGACCCTCATTCTCTCCAGAAGGAGTCCTGTTGTCCTGGGAAGTGATGTTCTTGTCTTTCTTTGTATTGGGCCTTCAGGCAAACCTTTAGATGTGTTAGAATTGGCTTACTGAACCGTTTAGCGGTAAGATTAATACCCTAAACTTTACTTGGTGAGGTCACTTCTATGATATATTCATAGTATATGTAAGGTGAGCACTAGTTGAGATCAGCATCTAATTTATTTTTCAGATTTCTTGGCTTGATGAAATATCCAGCTTCATCTTCTTTTGTATTTTTAGTTTCCTAAAATGAGGTAAGGAGGATTAGGAATACGCAATTACGGGATGTAACTTTTTTAAACTTTGTGATGATGAGAGTTTGGGAATTTTCTTCCACTTGAGGTGTGGTTTGAGGATAGGGAGTGGAGGGAAAGTACAAAGGTTCCTAGTTAAGCTCAAGTATAAATACTCTGAGGAAAACCTGTGTTTAATGTGACCTTAATAAAGACTGTTAGTGATGGTTGACTGAGAATACAAATGCTTGATTTGTGCTCATGGAGCTGTTGGAGCTGGTAGTATCAGCTTTTGGCACCTTGTTTATTCTTGGAGAAATATGACCTTTCTCTGGGTTGTTGAACTAGCTGAATAAACTCAAATGAGGAAAGTATTCTCTTTGCACCTCCTTGACAGGAGCTACTGCTGTTAAAAGCTGGTTCTACATTTCAACAAATTCTGGTTTCAGTTGCTAATCCTGTAACTCTAGCATTTGATAAATTGAATCAGAAAACAAGAACCCCTGAATGTTTGCTTAAATGGTGGGTTATCAATACCTTAATGCTGGCTGTAGTAAAGTCAGGGACTTTCTTAAAAATTCAAGAACAGCATCTAAGCATATTTCATCAACTAATACGGCATGTTCAAATCTGCTGCAGTACTTCACAGTTTAGGACCTCCCAGCTAGATGGAAGGGGCAACAGCCTTCAGAAGCAACCACTATGTGAAGAGCAGCTTGTATCAGCAAGGGGTAGGAGCAGTCCTGAACTGCAAGCACCCCTCTATGCGATCATCTGAAGGTGCACATCTGCAGTGGAGGTTATATCAACCTTTGCCTTACCTAGTGACTTTATTCCCGGTGATACTGAATAGCTGTGCAGTATTTTGGGCAACCCTTTGCTTAAGCTCCAGATTACCACCCTTAAGGAAGGAGTTGAGCTATTCTGTGTACCGGTTATCTCTCATTCCTTGTCAAGACAAAAGCAGCTCAAGATCAGTGATGTTAAGTCCTCCAAAGAGGTCCAATGGTAAGAGCAAATGTCTGTCCCTCAGCTGCTGTCAGCAAGAAATTGCCAGTTTGACTAAAGTTTCTGGCAGAATCAGTTTTGTTGGGCTACAGGTATTTGCCTGCAATAGGTTGTCATGGTTTAGCCCCAGCTGGCAGCCAAGCACCNAAATGATAATAATAATAAGAATTGGAATATACAAGACAAGTGATACACAGTGCAATTGCTCACCACTCACCAACTGATGCCCAGTCAGTTCCCGAGCAGTGATCCACCTCCCCTCAGCCAACTCCCCCCAGTTTATATACTGGGCATGACATCACATGCTATGGCATACCCCTTTGGCCAGTCAGGGTCAGCTGTCCTGGCTGTGTCCCCTCCCAACTTCTTGTGCCCCTCCAGCCTTCTTGCTGGCTGGGCATCAGAAGCTGAAAAGTTCTTGACTTACTATAAACACTACTTAGCAACATTCGAAAACATCAGTGTTATCAACATTATTCTCATACTAAACCCAAAACATAACACTGTAGCAGCTACTAAAAAGAAAATTAACTCTTTCCCAGCTGAAACCAGGACATTGGTGAACTTGATTTTTGGTCCCTGACTCATTCAGAGTTTGTTTAAGGGTGAAAGATGGGTAGACCTTGTGTGTCCAAGATGTTGATTTGCTCACAGCTGATTCAGTTATTTGCATTTTTTTGAGTGACAGAGGAAAGGTTTTTCTCAGAATGAAGTGCTTCATGTTCAAGTCACACATAGTGCCAGTTGCTTCTTTCTTAGGTCAGCTGGGAAGGACATGGTGTGATAAGACACGTCTATAGATCAGACTCCACTGGGCTATGTGGTAGTTCTAAATTGGTCTGGAAATGATGGGAATGCGTTTTTTCTGGTTTTGCAGGCAGTGCCTGAGCAGTAGAGAACCAGATTGTGCTGTGGTCTGCAGAACTATGTGTGAGCAGTTCATCAATGCCACCTTGATGCCATAGGCATCTTCTGTTCAGCTGAGCAGGTTCTTTGCTACATGACAGGAGAACATCTTCACCTTTAATTTTGCCAGCTGGTACTTAAATGGGGACCACCACAGCTAAGGTTATTAAGATATAATCTGGTGATGATAGGTGCTAGCTGGGATAGATTTTAATGGCTAAGGGGTGGGCATGGTGAAACTTTCACCATCTCATTTGATTGATCTCTCTGTCTGCCTTGAAATCCAGTGTCTTTCTTTGATGCTTGGGCCTTCAGAGCCTGGAGGTTGATAAACCTCTGCCCAGTGCTTTGATTGAGCGATGTTTTCAGGATACTTGCAGAACTGTTAGAAAGTGTTTCCTGATGGCTTACTCAAAGCTCTGTGTGTTTGGTGCAATTGCACCTTTGTGTCACAGCTTTTGATTGTTTTTAAAAAAGGAAATTCTTCTCATTTTTATAGTTGAATGGTATTCTTGTGCTGGAAGCCAACCTTTCAGGGGAGGTGCAAGTGAGAAATTATACAAACAAACTTCGTTATTAAACACGTAGTGCTGCCTGGAAGCATGGTTTGACCAAGTTTACTGTGTCAAGAAGCATGTTTAATGTAGAGCAAGAGTCAATATTAAAAGCTGCTTCAGAGGTGATTTAGGCTGGGTAGATGAAAATGAATACACCTAACATGAAAGGAAACAAGAAAAAGTGACTGCATTGTTACAGTTGCTATTTGATAGTTCTCAAGGCAATTTATTTCATAAGGTATTTTTGGTACTTGAAGGAGCAAGTTTTGACATGTAAGTTGCAGGGGGGAAAAACCCCAAGTGTTATGATTAGTTTTCTCAAGTAATTTGGGGGCTAAATACTTGTCAAGGCATTGTTTTCCTTGCTTTTTTAACTAATTAACTGTGTGCTGTTCAGAGTTCTGTATTGTTGGATCTCAGCTTCTTTCAAGTGATTTGTTTTAATTTCAAAGGAATTTGCAATATGTGGGAATGATTTTTTTTTTTTATTTTTAGAGCAGGTAATCAATATGGAACTTACTTATGGATAACTGATGGCAAGAATGAGCACCATGTTTAAAAGTTTGGTATTGTAGGCTACTTCCCAGAAAGCTTAAAGTTAAGCAAACAGAAGTTTCTTAAGCACTTTAGAATTATGTAACTACTAGAACATTTAACTCCACAAAAATATTCCTTGGTGCCAAGGAAAAAATGTGTGGTACTCTCAGCACAAAAGCTGCCTTCTGCAGGCCTCTGCATTTCAAGGTGCTAGAGAGCTTAATTCTCAGTGTACTTAATCTTCTGTTTTTGTTGCTTTTAGGTGTCATTGACACTAATAAGCAGAGGTTTGATGCAGCAGAGGTATTTGGAACTGTGGGTGAATAGAGCCTGGAGTTGCCTGTTCCAGGTCTGAAGAGCTTGCATTCAGAGCTGGCTATCTCCAATGCAAAAGAGCCACTAAGCTGTCTACAGGCAGGGAGGCAAGAAACTTCTGATGTTGGTTCACTGATCATGAGCACAGTTATGATCTCTAACTGTCAGGCCTGGGGAATACCTGAATGACCCTCACTCTGCTGTTGCATGTAGTGTTTTGGATGGCTGCTTCCCTGGGCCCCAAAGAATCCCCCAACAGCTCACCCAGCTTGTAGCCTGGTAGGACAGCAGTCTATCCTCGGGAGAAAAGGGCAAGGTAATGATGGTAGCCAGCTCCTAGTCCTTTCCCTAGGGCTCCTCTGATCCAGGTAGGGTTGTTTTGTACGCTCAGAAGCACAGATAGTGATTTCCAGTTCTGATGCTGCCTGAAAATACAGGATGATGTGCTATTAGGTTCTGTTGTATGGCAGGAGGAGAGCTGTAGCACAGCCCACCTCTGCCATTAGAATAAAAATGGAAAGCTTTCAATTTGGAAAGATTGAGCACTGTTGGTTTGCATAAGCTTTCCATTTTTGGCTGTATCTCCATGAGATTGCACAGAATGACCCTTGGATAAGGTAGAATACAACATGATTTTTATTCTCGGATAACAATGCAAAGAACTTTGCCTCTTGAAATTTTGTGCCTGTCTGTTCAAGAGAGAGTAACTAAAAGCATGTAGGTAGCTTTAGATCTGGTTCATATTATACGAATTGGTGGAAATTTGTGACTCTATAGTGTTAGTAGGGAGTTCTTTTTAATTTTTTTTGTGTAAATCCTTAAGATCTCCAGTATTGCAGTGATGTTACACCAGCGTCTGAGTGCAGGATCACATCTGTAACTTCTCAAAAGCTCGAACATGTTTTTACCTCACAGTTCCTAAAATCATGCTTATGCTGCCTGCTGTTTAGTGATGTATTCACACTGGGTATCTTCTCTTTAACAGCACTTCAGGTCTACTGCATTGTCCTGGTTTTGGTTGGGAGAGAGTTAATTTTCTTTTTAGTAGCTGCTACAGTGTTATGTTTTGGGTTTAGTATGAGAATAATGTTGATAACACTGATGTTTTCGAATGTTGCTAAGTAGTGTTTATAGTAAGTCAAGAACTTTTCAGCTTCTGATGCCCAGCCAGCAAGAAGGCTGGAGGGGCACAAGAAGTTGGGAGGGGACACAGCCAGGACAGCTGACCCTGACTGGCCAAAGGGGTATGCCATAGCATGTGATGTCATGCCCAGTATATAAACTGGGGGGAGTTGGCTGAGGGGAGGTGGATCACTGCTCGGGAACTGACTGGGCATCAGTTGGTGAGTGGTGAGCAATTGCATTGTGCATCACTTTTGTCTATTCCAGCTCTTTTTTAATTGTTACTATTATTGTTATTATTATTATCCTCATTATTATTATCATTTTCTTCCTTTCTGTCCTGTTAAACTGTCTTTATCTCAACCCATGAGTTTTACTTCTTTTCCTGATTATCTCCCCCATCCCACTGTGTGGGGGGAAGTGAGCGAGTGGCTGCGCGGCGCTTAGCTGCCAGCTGGGGTTAAACCATGACATGCATGATGCTCATTTTGCATCTAGAGTTTGAGAAATGCCAGAAAAAAAATGCTTGCAGAACCTTAACTGTGATCTTTGACATGCAGTTTGGCTATGTAGTTCATGGCCATCATCAGGTGTTCATAGTAATGAATAGTGTAGACTAAATGGTGGAGATTTTTATGTTGAACTTAAGTGTAACTGAGTTAAAGTTGGAATTGTAGCAGTTACAGATGGACTGCAGTGTGGATGGACTAGAGGTTATGTGACTCATAGCATAGCAGGTTCTTTTATAATTTTGGCTGCACATGATCAGATGCAGGCATACGTGTATGCATGTGCACAAAATTAGCTTGCTATTTCCAGAGTGCTACTTCATTTTTAAAACCTTAGTGTTTTATCCAGCATTGAGTTAGAGGAATTGCAGTTAATCTTACTAAGCTTCTGTGGTAGTGACTTACTGAGGATGTCTCATCTCACCAGGCCGATTTAATAGTAATGACTTTGGCATTGTGTACCCTTACCTGAAGCACTATTAGCCAAGATGAACCAAATTGATCGCTTATCTCCAAATTTTCTAAAATGTTTAAAAATGCATAAATACTGGCCCAAAGTGGCCTACAAGTAGGAGAAAAATGATAAAGCTACTGAAGTGGGGTACATGTAGGATATTTTGGAATCTTGCTTGACTTGAAGAAATGTGTCCTTAAGACTTCCTAGATGTTTGTTGTGAGGCTATCACCTGGGGAACAAGGGGAATGTAAAGGGGCTGTCTTAAGTGGGTGACACTTTCAGATATACTATTTGTGAATAACAAAGAGAAGGTTGCTTGGCAGGCAGGCTGTGTCTTAGTCCTTAAGGTTTTAGTACTAAAAGCATGACACGATGTGTTCCCATTGGGTTTTTTTGTTGTATTTAAAACGTGTTTTAATGTTCACTGTAGTAAAATATTTGGATGAGTTAAGATGTAAAACCCTTTGCCAGAGTATCAGAACAGTGTAATGACCAGTGTTTAGCCAGTTGTGCCACTTGGGGCAACTCTTGTGCGATAGACACTTGTCCATTGTGCAAACATTCTTTTTTTTTAATTAATCCTTAGGCATCTCTGCAGCTAGAAATCTTTTGCTGTTAGACCTAGGCAAAGGTTCAAATAATGTTATCTTTTGCACCACCCTCTTTGGCCTTAGCAAAATGAAAGCCATGTGATGGAGTAGCTTTGACTTACAATACATTCTGTGAAAACACATTTGTTCTTGCCTGAAGTCTGCTCATATAAGCCTCTAATTCATGGATGTAAAACTACACTGGTGTGCAAGTGTTTGCTTATCTGGGCTAGAGTAACTATCTCTAAAAGCACTCACCTTTATTAAAAGAATGGGCTTCTTATAATGTATGGAAGAAAACTGAGTTTCACCTCAGTGCTCCCGATTACTTCTCTTGCAGAATAGTAACTGTACCCACACTTAGTAGCTGAGTGCCTTTCAGTGGTGCATTAAGCAGTATAACTTGAGAGCCTAATGTCTCTTCTGTACCTTTTAAGTGTCTTGTAGCTATTGTCTAAATCCCTTCTAATTTGTCATTTCTGTGGTAACAAAATGCCTGTACCCAAATGTTTCAGGTGAAGGTGCATGGTACTTTTCAGTTAAGGTGGAAAGAAAAGGCCTTGTCTGTTCTTAATTATATTGCCACTTCAGTGGGATCTCTGCCTAACCTCATTTTTGTTGTTGTTGCCATGTTATTCAAAATGCTAAGCAAAAAAAGGCATTGAGGCTCAACTCTTGTTGAAAACTTAACTGTTCAAATTCAGTGGATTATGGTAGCATTTATTCTCTTGCATAATTCTCTAAGTGTCAAGTGGCTGGTTCTTGGGACGACCACAGTCACGTTTAAACAAATCTCTCTGGAGGACCTGTTGTCACTTCTTTTTTTGAAAGAACTTCTAAATGAAAGTAGGCATTTTATAATGCTGTATGATCTCCATTGGAGCATAAAAAAAAAAAAGAAAATTTTGAGACCAACATATGGAATGATTTCCATTTCTCAATGTCTGCCAGAAACCTGAAGGCTTATGTGCTTCAGAATTTGACTAATATGCTTTCTGTGAAATGTAACTTTTTTTTTAATTTTATTTTTTTATTTTTAAATCCTGCTGGTAGCAGACTTTCATTTGTATAGAAGAATCTTGTCTGCCTTTGGTCTGAAATACAGTTATAGAGGCACTACTGAGGGAAGCTGGATAGGTGGGGTAGGCTTCGCTGAGGCTGTGAACATTTGGGCCTTTACATTTTGGCATCAGCTGGATTATTTTTGAAAAATTAATACTGAAGTTTGTTTTGACCCTTGGAGGTTTATGAGCAGACTCATCAGAAGTTAAAGACCAGCCTTGGCAGGATCATTGTGGCATGTCACTCTGGAGATCTAATGTAGATGGCAATAATAGCCAAGTTCATGGTCTTGAACCTGTATCATCCATGGCTATTCTGCAGTTGGAAAGAGATCATAGTTGTATTGCCTGCTCCTAAGGATGGGGTAAGAGGGCTGCTGATCTTGGCTGCTTTCTTCTGGATGTTATGGAATAAGCCTGGCTTCTAGTGCTGTTAGAGGTGATACTCTGACTTTGCTGATTTAAAGCAGCCTGCTTAATCTGCAATTTGGACAAATCATTGTTAATTTTCATCCCATTTGCAGGCTTATCCCATACCTGCTAAGTATTTAGTTGTTCACTCTGTTTCATGTCTCTGGTGTGAGTGATATGCTTGTGCTTGGGCTCTTCAACCAGGGACTATATTTTGCCTGCAAGGGACAATTAAGTGACATGCTGGCAATCAACAAAAGCTGTGAAAAGCCTTGCCTTGGTAATGACCTTGGAGACCACAGGTAGGCTGGCTGCTGTAGGTGTGTACTGCCTAGCTTAGCCAGGAAGCTTCCTGCTGGGAGTTTTAGGTGTGTTGCTAAGTGGTAGATCAGGTCAGGTTGGGGTAAGGCTAGTGAGTAACCATCCCAAAGCATGGCATTCCTGCTTCCCAGGCCTCAGGGGGGAGCAGTGAAATGTCATGTGAGCATATCTTCAGCAATCTTCAGCATGTGCACCATACTTGAGATCTTGCCTGCTGTCCAAGTAGGTAATGTTACATACTGTGGGGTCAGCTCTGTGCAATGGCAGAGGCAGAGAGGAAGGTTCTAGTACACTTGGCCACAGAAGACGTGTCATCATGATGTTACCAGGCCTCTTCATCTGTCTTGGAGTCTCTGGGAATCCAAGCCTACCTCGGGTGTCTCCTTCTTCCTTCATCTCTTTTCCTATACTGGACTGACTACTTTGGGGCATGCCTGAGGGCTGACATAAGGTCACAATGTGTGTGACCTGATTAGAGCTCCTGGTGTCTCAGCCTTGTTCTGTTTCATGTTCCCCTCTGCAGGTATCATCTTTGCTGAGCATGTGGATGACTTTCACCTATTTCCAAGAGAACAGTGAAGTATTTTTGACCTACCTACTTCTAACCAATGCTTCTAAGATGGCTGGTTTCTGCTATTAAAACAAAAGTAAGCTTGCTAGTGATGCCAGGGAGAGCCTGTTAGTTATACTATAGAAAATCTAGCAAAGCTCTGATTGGAGGTTAGTGGACAGAAAGAAGCTCTTAAGGTGTTGGCATCTGCATCAGTTCTGTTGTATCTTTAAGACCAATTTATTTGGGATCTCCTAGCTGTTTTGTTCAGCATGCATTAGTTCATAGCTGGGAATTCAAGTCTGGGGTTTTTCTTCCCTTAAGTATAGAGTAGTGACTTCTGTACTCTAGAAAAAAGACTAGATACAGTATTTCCTAGAACAAATTCTGTATAATAGTGGGGTTTGTATTGTTGTCATCTAAACTCTACTCCAAATCTCTTTCTGTTAAAAAAAAATTACTATGAAGGATAAGTTTTATGGCAGATGAACATAATGATGGCACTAGGAGGGAGATTCCTTATTCTCAGAAGGGACTTCAGTTTTGTTAAACTGCTTTTATGTGATATGTAACTGGTGCAACTGTAGTAATGCAGAAAAACTGAGGATGACAAAAATTAGTCTGACCCTAAAGCCTGCTATTAACACTTGGTTGGTGTGTTGGATTTGGATCTTAATTTGCAGATTAATAACTAGATGATGTCAAGTTGAAATAAGAGGGTTATGGGAGATCAGCTTCTTCCAAGAAAGGCTTGTGTCTGTTACTGTATGCTTTTATGGCCAACCAAACACTGTCTTATGCTAGGTAGCAGCCAACAAGCTTTTTTTGGTACATGTTTAGCTGAGCTTTGTTTGGTAAAGCTATTAAATATTGCTGTGTCACATTTACTCTGAATGTGAATTGCTATGATCTGGTGTTAGACTCAGTGAAACGGATGCACAATCCAGAATTTATCATCTGTTAGTCCCTTTGTGTGGGTGAAGCGTGGCACTTGTCGAGAATAGTCTGCGGATGCTACACAAACAGGATGAGAAAGCCAATGCAATGCATTGTTCTAGATCT